>PVIJ01004113.1:0-122810 GCA_004024925.1 Scalopus aquaticus | reverse complement strand
GGCGGCGAGAGGGTTCACCAGAGACAGAGCGGGTAGCAGAACAGGCAGATCAGAAATACACTGCTGAGGGGAGCAGCGGGCGAGGCAGGAGAGGTCTGCCGCACCATGTGGGATTCTCCCTGGCTGGGTGTCGAACTCGCATCGTGTGCTGACAGCTCCTCAGTGCAGCGCTTAACCGCTGCGCCACCAGGGAGGCCCGTCTCAAGGGGACAGATATGACAGACACTTAACTGGTGGCAGCAGGGCAGGCCAGCCTGTATACCAGTAAAAACTGGTCCAGACACATGATCTTTATGGCTTTATTAACAGGCTGTGGGACTTGGCCCTTCATGGAGGCCCCGGCTGGGGGATCGAAATGAGAGATTGTTTCCCTTACAAAATCAAAGCTTCAAACCACAAGGATAGACCTTAAGGTATTATTATGCTAAACAAAATAAGTCATATGGGGAAAGACCATATGTTTCCACTCATGTGGATGATAAATAAAGCAAATACAACAAAATGGTGATTATCAGAGGGGAAGGGAAAAGAAAGGCGGGCAGTTGGAGTGGGTAAAGGGGGTTGATTTTATGGTGGTGGGTGGAAACTAGACTTCAGGTGATGATCATGATATAGTTCATCCAGATATAGAAATATAAAGCTTCCCCCCTAAAACTTATAAATATACTTCAAGAAAAAAACAAACAACAACCACCACCAAAAACTACAACACTGGAAATAATTCATGGTGACTGAAAACTGAGCAGATTCTCCAAGGAGAATGCTGAGCTGAGACTTGACCTGCCCTGTGCAGGTGTCCAGGTGACCTGCTCCAGCCAGATTCTGGAAGGCAGGATGCCCCACCCCATGGAGAAAGTCCCTGTGGCCTTCATGTAAGAGAAAATTCCCTCCCTCTTTACAGATTCAGTTTCAGGAAATTCCACCCATAATGTTTCATCTCCATTCCCAGTCCAATACGTAATGGTCCCCAACATGTGATAAATATATGAAGGGACAAGTGGAGGTCAAGTGGAAACTTGCACAAGCCCATACAACTCATGTGGCCCTGACGTGGCCAGGATGTCTGTGCTGGGACAGGAACAGAATGGCTCAAGGTGACGCCACCACAGGCCTGGTGGAAGTCGGGGAGCAAGGGGAGGCTCTTTTAGCTTCTGTATTTGCTGCCTCCCTCCTGCTGTGAGCCTGACCTGACCATAAGAAAACCAAGGTAGCTCAGGCAATCAACCTCTCCTGCCTTCAGAAACCTGGGAATTTCCGGGGAAGCTGGTCTTCCAAGCTCCCCTGCAGAGAGGAGCCCGAATGAGGCAGAACCTTGAAAGAACTGGAATTCCACCAAATAATTGTACCTGCCAGTGCTGCCAAATCAGCCAAGTTTCAGTGTGTGGTGGCATTTCCTCAATTTCAGGAAATACCCTGGACAGTATGTTAGAGGAGCATCAATTTCTCACATCTTCACCCCTAATTTAATTTAAAGGGAAAAAGCAGATCTGTCCGATTCAGTTTCCTGAAACCCAGAATAAGGTTGACCTTTTACAAAAACATTCCAAGTTCCAAACAGGATATAACATTCTTTCCCACAGCGAGAACAATTGGAATTTTCTTTTTTAACAAGTTGAAAACTCATTTTTCTAGGAAGATCTGTGTTCAGTTGGGCTAAGTCTTGAAAAACTTTGCAGCTCACATTTGTTTCTTGGGAAATCTCTATTCAGCTCTGAAAGTAAACAAAAAAGTACTTCACTTTAAACATGAAGTCCTTTCTTTGGCCCAGAGAACTGGCCAAAACAAGGAGGTTGCAAGGAGAAACTAATTTCCCTCTCTTCCTGTAGGATAAATGAACGGGCCATCAGGATTTTCTGCCCTACCGCCATTAGATTTAATGATGGACACCTGCGGCCTTGCATGTGCGCCTCATGGTGGTGTGTGCGTGTGTGAGTGGGCGCACCTGGGCCTGGAGAGACGACATAAGGGCGGCATCACAAAAGCTAGTGGAGCGTGACAGAAGCAGCAGAAGAGAAAGAAAAAAAAAAGCAGCAACAGAAGTGTGGTGGAAGAAGTGGCAGCAGCAGCAGAAAGCCCAGAGAAAATAAAGATTTGCTGGGGGCTAGGAGGCCTACTAGCCTACTGGGGCCCCTGTAATTCCTTGCCTGTGCTGTACCTGGTTGCCTCACTACAGAAAGATCATTAAAAGCGTAAAAAGCCACTGAGGGCTCCAGGACTAGTCCTTACCCATCTGCTCGATTCATAGGGAACCTGCCTGGTGCCATGCTGGCCAAACACTCCCAAACCACCTCAAGGGAGTAAGCGTCAGACAACCAAAATGACTATGGACTGGTGGTGAGTGTTACAGACATAATTATTTGTAGCGTTAAGACTACCTGTTAAAAGGGAGAAGGCAGAATGAGGACTAAAATTTGTGCTAAGACACTGTAAATACAACAAAAAGACCTAAAAGTGGGGGTGAAGGAGAGAATGGAGAGACCACATACCAAATTTTTAAAAAAATTGTCCCAGCAGTTTTGGGCATTTCTTTATTCCAGAGAAATGGAGGTTTACGTTCACGTACAAACCTGCAGGTCAATGTTTATAGCAGCTCTATTTGTAACAGGCCCCAAATGAGAACTGATCAGCTGTCCTTCAGAGAGCGAGTGATCAAGCAAACTGTGGTCAGTCCATTCCTTGAAGTACTACCCAGTATCAGAAAGGAGCAAACTACTGACACGTGCAGTCACCTGGCAGAATCTTGAGAATTATGAAGGCTGGAAAAACATCAATCCTAAAAGGTTACATCCTGTGTGGATCCACTTATAGCATGTTCTTGAAATGCAAATTGATAGGAAGAGAACAGACTGGTGGTTGCTAGGTTGAAGGGCACCAGCTGGCATCCTTGTGATGGTGGAAATGTTCTGTATCTTGACTTCATCAGTACTGTGGATGTGACATTGTACTAGAGGTTTTAAAGGTATTACCATTGGGGTAAACTGGGTAAAGGCTACTTAATTATTTCTGTAACGTCCGCCAGTG
The DNA here is from genome assembly GCA_004024925.1 of Scalopus aquaticus. Classification (NCBI taxonomy): domain Eukaryota; kingdom Metazoa; phylum Chordata; class Mammalia; order Eulipotyphla; family Talpidae; genus Scalopus; species Scalopus aquaticus. Next base: position 119,789 of record PVIJ01004113.1, on the reverse strand, counting down.
AATGTGTCCTAACAGGTTTTCTCATTGTACCTGCTGACATCAGCTCTTGAGGAACCAGAGCCTTTTGATAGTCCCTCCTCCACTGCCCATTTTCTTCTGATTTCAGGCCTCAGTGGATGCTCCCCAAGTGCAGCAAGAATACAACCAAAACCAAATGTCAACAGATTCGTAGAACTCTGGAACTGTGTACACAATGTTCCATGCATATACATTTTTTATGGGATAGTGGGATTGGTTCATTTCCTTTTGAGAGTAGTCTGCCTGCCATCTGCTGGCTTTGTCAAGAGGAATCTGTAATCAATCATGATTACTCTCCACAGAGCTAATAACTGAACATTTTGGTCAGAGGTTCACCTGCTGAGAATTGAACAACTTGATTCCAATCCTGCACAGGGCAAGGGTGATGAAAAGACAAGGGGATGGGCATACTGAGGTGAGATGAATTGCCGTGGGTGCACCTGAGAGGAAGGGGAGGCAATAGGAAAGTCCTTAATTCACCCAGGGTTGACCGAAAGCTAAAATGCTATTCAGCTGTGGTGCCCAGGGCCAGTATTAGTCAGTATGGTCCCTATGGAATGACTGTGAAGATTCGTAACACTGTGTCTGTTGCTACTACCTGAGAAAATATGCAGCTGGCATGGAGTCAATATAGCCAGTTATGACAGGACAAGTATATCACGTGTCCCTAACCAATGACTCTACCTGGGGTCAGCAAACTGCTTATGGGTCAAATGTGGCTTGTTTTTATACAATCTGTATAAAAAAAAGATTGTGCATTTTAATTAAAAAAATTAAGGCTATTGTACTGCACTTGAAGATCATGATTTCAAATTTGTGTCCAAAGTTCTATTGGAACAGACACACCCATCTGTTCACATGTTGGCAAAGGCTGCCTTGTAGGACCCCACAGTAAAGCCAGAGTTTCCAGGGGGCCTCAGGGACAGCAATCTAATCACTAACTCTGGCCCTTTACAGAACAAGTTTGCCAATCCCTGCCCGGAGCTCAGGTTTAGTAAGCATTCTGGCAACGTCTTCATTAAAAAAAGAAAAAAATCTGCACGTGTAGTTGCAAAACATCCTAGATTATCTGTTTGCTGTAGTTTTCAAAGCTGATATAACATACTCACACAGGAATGCTAAACAAGAACCCAGCTGGATTGTCACATGCTTCCCGTCTGCTCTGTCTTGCCTTGCAATTTCCCTACATGGTGTGCACGCAGCAGGGGAAAAACAACAATTACCCACTGTGCTAGATTTAAAAGCATTTAATGACATAGCATATATTTAACAGATAGGGCAAAAGTTGAGAGGTACAGGTCATACAACTGAGCACCAGGCCCGGGCGACAGTCGACCACCTCCCTGCTCAGGCCCAGTCTCAAGTTCATTCCTATCAATGCCATTTTGATTGTGCAGTAAGATGAAAATTTGTCATTACAATCATTACAGTGACAGAAATGCACACTATGTATCAAATAGCAAGGTAATGAAGCAAATTATAACACAGTGTGGCAACGCACGAGCAAGTAACCATTAGAGTAACATTACTTTGTCCAGTAAATGCTTCAGTTCCACTTGTACACTTACCAATGATTTAAAGGGTTTATTATACATCTAACTTTATTATACTTTGTACTAGAATTATCTCAAACATACAATATAATGTATTTCAGCAAAAAAAAAAAATTGAAATTACAGATTATTTAAAACAGTATCAGTTTCCTACTCCTTCTTGTATACCGACGCTCTTAACCGTCGTCGCAGTTGATGCAGAAAAGCCGCATGTCGTGTGTTAGTAAGTGATGCCTGATACAAACGGTTTGGTCTGTAGAGTTTACGGGAGCTGCACTGTGGTGGCAGCGAGACCCTAGCATGTGGTCTGCTTAATCAAGATTAGACCCACCACGGGCACTTCTATTGTCAGGACTCAAGGTAACCACTGGAGTAAATGGAAGAGAACAGTGTCAGGAACTTGGTACATTGTGTCTCTGGTGAGCACAGGAAATATTGTTTAAGCACCGCTGCCTTGCATACCAACAGCACTAGAGGCGGGTTATTTCCAACACAGCCTCACAAAATTGAGGAACAGTTTAAATATTGAGATCTAATCTATATAATTTCATTAAAAAATCTGGTCTTCCCTCTGCACCTCAAACTTTTGTAACTTGGAGATAGTGTTTAGGTGTTTCCCCCCACCCCCCAGAAATGCTCTATAAATTAAAAAAAAAAATAAAATCAACCACATTGAGGAACATTAGGCACAGAGAGTAATGTGTTGGTTCTGAGCTTGCATGCTGGAATTTCACTGAAAAGGTAAGAGAAGGGCAGGAGATGAAGGAAAGGAGTTCATTTCTTTTTGCCAAAAAGGCTGAACCGCTTCTCTTTGTCTTTCTCTTTGTCCTTCTCCCGCTTGCCGGGACTGGACTCGCTGGTGATGGTGACGACGCTGGTGGGCAAGGTCTGTGCCCGGCTGGATGCCGGCGTGCTCTGGGTACTGGCGGACACCTCGTGTTTATCAGAGGAGATGGCAGAGGAGATGGCCTGGATCCAGGTGTTCATTTCCTCCTGCACAAAGGAGGCGGCAAGGTGAGACTCAGCTGACAAGGACGGCACAGGCGCCTCACTCCACCTGCCTGACCACTCGGCTTCCACCGGCGCAATGGCTTGGGAACAGCGTGTCTGGCTAACAGTGGCCTCTAACTCAGGGCAAGCTGTTCCCAGTTGAGTACAGTGAGCAGGACTCAACTCCAACAGAATTCAGAACCTGACGGCCATCACTTTAGCACATGGCCCTATAAACTTGCAAGAGCTGAAAGACTGGTTGTTGGGCCCCTATAGAGCAACTATGGAGGTTGCTTCTACTTTTTCTTTTTAATAGGTATGCCTATATAATTGACATGTAACATTTAACAGGAGCTGCTTTTTCAACTTCAAAGCACCACAGAGGTGGTTTTTTCATCAGTCTCCCCACTCTCTCCCTCAAGGTGGAGCATAACCTTGAGATGGTGGCTAAAGGCAGGGGGTAGAGCAGGGAGGCTCCAGTGCTGGGACTATCTTGCTGTGCTGCCTCGTCCACTTGGAGGGAGGGGGCAAGTGTTCCCTCACGGACTTGAAGAGACCCTGCATTCTCTCTCTTGCCAGGGCAAGATGACATTTACTGACTCCCAAAGACATGGAAGAACCAGACACCTGCCAGTGGCAGTTACTGTGGAGACCGATGACAGAAGCCATCACTGATCACCATTTAAACATAGAAGCTGTCAATAAGCTATGACGCCACAAATACTTACAAACTAAGTATTTGATATGAATTTGGTAAGATTCATTGAAATGAATCTTAGAAACTTACATCGTCTTTGGCTTGGAAAAGATACTCATTGCCATCACTTAACCTGCAGTATAAAGGAGAAAGTCAGTCACAATTTAACTTAAGAAGAAAAATCCCCCAACTCCCATATCCTATGTGGGACACAAGCAGCCACAGGAATCACTGGAGAAACACCCATCAGAGCTATGCATGCATCAGCACCCCTACTTAGGCACCCCATACAGGCCCAGCAATGGCTTCTTGGGCGTCAAGAAACCATGTGATAGGGCCAATATAATCAAAACAGGCACTTGGTGTTTCAATCCACTGGAAGAACCAAAAAGTCCCAAACATGTCAACATGTGGCTGTGCTGTGGCAAGGACCACCTGGATGTATGACCACTGCTCTAAATTAAATTCAAGAGAAAGCTCTTGAAAAATTATGAACCTTTCTGAAATTTTGCCACTGAGCTTCTATCTCTCATATTTACTAATACCAGTTTCTGAACAGACATACAGAAAAGATCTCTTAGGATGACAGAAACTGCCCTGTGAGGCCATCACCGTGACACTGAGGTCACTGGGTTGGAGGGTTCACTTATTCCCTCTAGAGGCACAGTGATTCCCTCCAGAGGAAGAAGGTGATGCTAGCGTGGAAGAGGGTAAGTGCCTTCTGCCAATACCCACTCTCTGAAGGGGTATCAAGTGAGTACAAAGAGGGAGCCAGGCTGTCTGTGCCTGTCTTAACAGAAGAGAAAGTATTTCAAGTCCCAGAAAGCCTGCCTGTAGTTCTTGTCAACAGAACTTAGTAAATCTCACCATGTGGAACTCTCGTCTGTAGAGCTTGGCCTGGTTCAACCAGCAAGACACATACATGTAACTGAAGACCAAAGCTTTCCAGATCTCCAAGTAAGTATTAAGTTTTAGCCTAACCGCTAACATATTTACTTTTCATATTTTTCAAAGATAAAATTGTTATTTTGCCCATTTCTAAGTATAAGTAGAACTTCTGAGCTTGGAGCCCCTGTGGGAAGGTGTATGTGTTCTACAGTATAGACATTTGGGACTAAATGGTTCCAGAGGCATAAGGAACATCTGCTGGGTGAGTCAGGGTGCAAGCGCTGACCCCTTACATGTACTTCCTGTTTGTCCCCATCTGACTCCAGGATGACTCACTTGACCTATCTGCATAACTCATCAACAAAGAACAGCATCTCCTGGGTTTGGATTATCTGAAAAGATGGGAAAGCCTCTTTCCTAAGCTACCTTTTAACTGTGAAATGGGAACAGTTCACCTTGTCTTAGGGAACAGTTTAAGTGCCAGGTTATAAAAGAGGAAGATCCTTTTTTTCAAAGCTCAGCTGTGCCACTAACCAGAAAAACAGTGACTGAGATGCCCAAAATCCTAACCAAGATGTATATGATACCAGTTTGTCACTTTATTGGGGATTTTAAAATTTTTTTAAAATATTTTTTTTTTTGTGTGTGTGTGTAGAACTGGGGTGTTGGCTAGAGGTGCAGGGGGTGAGAAAATTCATCACAAAGTGGGGAGCAGAGCAGGCAGATTTACAGAAATACACTGCTAAGGGGAATAGCGGGTGAGACAGGAGAGGTCTGCTGTGCCAAGTGGGTTAGGTCCCTGGCAGGGATCTCAGGCTGTCACAGTGACAGCGCTGAGACTTAACCCCTACGCCACCCTGGAGGCCCTACAGGGATTTTTTTTTAATGGCAGAGGAGAGAAATTAACAGATGCTGGTATTTATCTAAGAAAACCAAACCCGGAGTAAAGATAAACAAACATCCACAGTCTAACCACAAAGCAGAGCAATTCTTACCTTAGTTTGAACACGTGTTTCTTCTTTTTGTAATCAAGAGCCACTTCACAGATGGCTTCTTTCAAACTCACAGGGACCTCGCTGTGGTAGGGAATTCCAGAAGCAGCAGTCTTTGCATCTTTGTAGAAACCCATTTCTTGGTTGTTTATGACACAGTAAACATTGTGCCAGGACCTGAGAGGGAGAACAGGATCAACAAGGTTCTCTACCACACTCTCAAATTAAGAATTTGATTAATGTGAAGTCACCATCACACAACTTGGTATACCCACTCCCTTGCTAAAAGCCTTTCCTCCATTCTGCTAAAACTAAACAATGGATCAATCTGTGGATTCCTGGGACAGGGTCCATGTTTCTGTGGTGGCTCGTTTTTGGGAGCACTTCTCTGATTGTGTGCGAGAAAGTATCCTCTTCTATGAAGTAAATAAAGGTGTTCCTGACTCTGATGGGAAAGATTTTTACTAATGTTTGGTACTCTGTGCTATAGTATCTGTTGTAGTAATGGGGTGCTGGCTCCTATTTGACATGTGCCTGTCATTAAGCAGGAAGAGCTCTTCTAACCTCAGCTGCATTCTTAATGTAGCTTGGAAACTTGACAAGGGGACAGATCTGGGGCCATTAGCAGTTATGTTATCTTTGGATAATTTAGAAAAAAGTGCCTTTCTGCCATGCAGATTTTCATAACACATTGATTTTACTAGATCAAGTTTTCACTGCCATGGTGGTTTACTGCCTTCATTAACACATGAATCTATGTTGTCATCACGTGTTCTCAGACAAGATTCCTGTGTGCAATGTACAACTTGCACAACTATACAAGCAGGGCCAGGTAACTTAGTTTACTGATTAAGCACATAGGCTTTGGAGATAGCTATGAATATGACCCCAGACCATTTTCTAGGTTTCTGCAGAAAGTGAACTATTTTCAACCTTGCGGAGTCTGTTTCTTTATCCAGAGAAGAAAAGTAGGGTATTTGGGAGACTGGGGAGTATAAAAAGATTGACATGGAGTAAAGGTTGAGGAAATGGGGACTAGCTTAAAAAAATCCACGTAGGAGAAAAAGACAATGAAATTTCACATTAGAGAAGACTCCTCAAGCTCATTCTAACAATATTCCTTCTCAGCTGAACTACTAAAGGCCCCTGTTTATGATTCCCATCCACACCAACTGACAGTTCCCATGTCAGTCCCCCAAAAACCAGAAGCCCAGGAAGCCACATACAAATCAATCATGTGAGCGCACCCACCCCTTTCAGATGACCAAGGGTGCACCTCGACCTTTACCAGGCCACCCCCCTATCTGACTGCCTCAGCCTTCGCTGCTGTTACCTGCTTGAAGCTTTCTTATTGTGAGCCTCCCACTCGTGCTTCCGATTCAGGAAGCCTTCCATCTGGGCTGAAGGTGTCTCCTGAGTCCTGGCCGGTAAGGTGGCGGCACTCTGGGCTGGGAGGGCAGTCTTGGCTTTTCGATCAGAGGTGGGGGAGGGGATGGGACTGGACTCCTTTGAACTTGTCCGCTGTTCTGCAGCGCCGTTGACCATTTCACTTGTGTCCACCGTTTCGACCATCTAGGGACAGTAGAGAGGCCATTAAGCCAAGCGTGTGAGCTGTGGGGGCTCACATACGCTCTGACTTGCACACGTGGCTGTGTATAAATGCCTGGCACAGATCGAGGCAGTACAGTAAAACCATTGCACATCCCACAAAGCCAGCTGGGCACCAAGGACATTAGGTGGGAACGGATTAATACCAGCCCGTTTATGGGGGAATGAGAAAAGCGAAATGCCAGTATGAGTTTTACTGCACTCTACTCCTCTGATCAATCCATTTTCTCTAATGTAGCTCAGATCATTTCCTTACAGTTACTTTAAAACAAAAGGACAACGGTCACAATCACACATATTAAATATGAGAGTAGACGTTATACAGCAGCCACCTTACAACCAAAGGACACCACCAGAAGGGCTGGAAGTTGAAGCGAAAGGGCATTCACAAACAGATCGATAGACAACTCTATCAGAACTACACAGCATTCCCCCAAAGTAAGACAAAGGAAAGACCTTTGGTTTTTGAAAACACTCTCTGGCTCTCCTCCCCCCACCCCTCAACACATTGTCATAAACACATGCAGAAATTAGGACGACAATCATGCATTTCACATCTACCATCCCAGTTAGACTTTGGAACTTAAGAGCTGGAAGGAAATGAGGCAAGTCAACAAACATCAATTTAACCACATCTGCCGAAGTTGTATCGTGAGTGGGCTGTAGTTTGTGTTAAAGGAGCTAGAAAAGCCAATCACAGTCACTCAACACCACACGGCTATTTACCCCCAAACAAAGACAGAACCAGGGCCTTCCCCATCACGTGTTGGTTGATCACGGTGCCTTGCTGCACTGAGACGAGAAAGCCCAGACAGCCAGGCTTCCAGCGGCTCTGACCCTTCAGGATGGAGACGTCTTCGGGAGCTGTTCCTTCCCAAGCTCATTTAAAATGGAAACCCTCATGGCTTTTCGGCTTTGGAAATGCAGTAGGGTCTCCATTCAATATCGCTTTCAGCCTGTGTGCCTTCAACTGAGTACCATTAACTGTAGCAGCCCCTGACTGATACACCCAGGGGGTGAGATTAGCAAGTTACTAAAGCTGGGTGTTGGCTGACACTTTAGTGGATTACAGACAACCTGCACCCCTCATACACGGACAAACATGGAGGTGTCAATGGCACGCTCATTAGCTACATCCCCCACCACTGCTGCCCAGAACCAAAGTGACACCAAATTAGCAGCAACAACCTCGACAGGATAAACGGTAGATGGGCCACCACTGCTGGACACCCAGATCTGTCAACTCTCAGGAAGTGGAGCTCTCATTTACATCTTACCTAAGTGGCTGGGTCACAAGTTTACGTTATATCCATCCAAACCATCACCATAAGCTTCAGGGTTTAGGGTGACGCTAGAGGCTATCAATTTAAGGGTGCTTTACGCACAGAGATGCGGGGAATGGATTCTTAGGGCAGAAATACATGGGAGTGGGGAGTGGGGAATGGGGGTGATCATCAAGGCCTCGCAAGTGACTGCCTGTTCACAGGCACTTATGAGAGATGGGTTATCTACATATTTCTCTTTCCTTTAACTTTTAAAGGAGCAATGCAAGAGGGGATATTACCAAAAAAACCGAAATCCTGAGTCCAAAGAAAATGAGTGGATTTTAAAGTTGACAAATCTGTTCTAGTGTGCGATTTCAAGAAACTTCCGGTGGGGAGGAAATATGAGTTTGGACTGTAAGGCCTGTGCCAGGCGTGACTTCACGGAGACATGGAGTTAGTGTGTATAGAAACCAGGTTAAGAAAAAATTAGTGCTGCAGGCAGGTGTGACTTGAAAACTGCTAGTGACAGCATTGACCTAGGTAGAGAAATGTTTATCGAAATAGGCTAAAATTTACTGTACTTCAAAGGTTAAGTAAAGGCAGGAAAGTCTCTTATGAGAAAAATTCTGCAGCAAAAATTTTTTTCTTTGGAGTTAGAAGGAAAGAGAAAACCCCAAACCAGTATGCAGAGATAATTAATGTTTATGCAAATGAATCACTAACCAAGGAAAATAAAAGGAATAAAAATGAATTTTAATGGACATATGCTGTAAGCATGCCAACAGACAGCACACTACTAGAGACAAACATCAAAAGCAAATCACAGTGCTATGACCAAACAGTGGGTACATGTGAATACAGCTTCCCTCCCCGCCCCTTGTTGCTTCTCTAGAGCAATTAGTCTGGAGTGCTTTAGTGGCTGGATGCACCTGAGATTTAAATCAGGAGGTGAACATAAGTGCAATGTGACAAGTAGTAGCACAAGAAACACCTGATTGGCTTTCTAAGTGCATGAAGCAACACTATTTTCAAGTTCATTAACTTGAGTCTCTGCACCATAGCTCAAAAAAATAAAAAGGGTTTTCTCTTCTTCCAATACAATCCAATTGCAATTAAAAATCTAGATAAAAATAGGCATGGGAACAAATGCCAGAAACATAGCACTCCTTTCATGTGTGCTTATGTGGGTTTTTTTTTGTTTGTTTGTTTTGTTTTGGTCTTCTGAAAAAAAAAAAAGCATAAAATTGCATACTAGTGCCGATGGTACAAAATTTAAACATATATATGGAAATATCACATATATACATATAGATCAATGACACACATAATGTAATTCAGAGCCAGAAACACACAAGGGCTCCCTAAAGACCACAGATGAAGCGGTGTTAATTCCTAAAATGGATTTTGGTGTGTTTTCAGGCAGAGACCCAATAATGGTGCTCACTACTCCCAGAACATAAGAAGCTTGGCATCTATCTATATACCCATCTACAGTCACAGGTAGATAGATATGTACATAGAAATAAGAAAAAACAAACAAGATGCTATATGATGTTATCCTGACAAAAGAAAAAAAAAAGACATGCATCATGAAATGAAAAGACAAATTAGACTTAACTCATGGAGAACACATATCAAAACAGGTTTCTGATTCCACTAACATTTAAATATGGCAAATGAGCAAGTGAATGTCTCACAAGGTTTTGACTTAATATGGATTTGGTTTTGTTTTGTCCTTATTAGTAGCAGGAAGTCACCTCTTCTATTCAGCTTTTATCACTAAGGAACAGGACTTCTGTTAAAGAAACACTTTTAGTCCATGCTGTGGTCTCATAAATACCATCCTGGAAGACTCCTTATTAGAAGACTCCACAAAAAGTCTTAAGAAAATGAAAAACAAATCAGAAGATCCGTACGAGATATACCGGAGTTTCTGTTGACAGAGACACTAGAATTAATTCTGAAGCCAGAAAGTGTGCCACCACTCCTAAGGGTGGTCCACCAGAGCCTCGTTCAAGTAAGCAGGGTGAACCAGAATGGCTTTTGTTCCGCATTTAAAAAGTTGAAAAAGTTTGACACCCTGAAGTCATCAACCGAATGGAGAAGCCTGGAAGTCTAGTAGGCAGGCGTCTGGAACATGCCGAGCGCTGCCGGCCCTGCCCCATCCCGTCCTGGCAGTGACCGAGACAAAGGCTCAGCAGAGCCAGCGGCACTACACTCCTGAGGCCTGCTGCATTTTCTACTGTGTGGAGTAGGCCTAGAAGTCTCAGGACTTGGCAGAAAAAGAGAAACTGCTTTGTAAAAAGTAATAATCCGAGCTTTCCAAAGTGGATCCAGCTTCCTTTTCCCCCGTGGTTTTTCAACAAGTGAATGCATCATCCATGGAATGTTTATATAGCTGACTTCAGGTTATAATCTTAGTACTGAAAGTCTGCAAGTCTCCTTCCTCATAACCCAGTCTTCCTAGTTACTAGTAAACTACTGCAGGTTAATAACATATGTAATGGGAGCTACATATAGGGCAATATTGCACCCTGTTAGTATAACTGGATGTGCCATACCTGTTGGATTCTAGTTTTCTTCTTCACTTTGCTGTAATCTCATTTAATTTCAATTACTCACTCATGTAAGGCTTTCGCTGTAAAATCTTAATAAAGTAAAAAGCTCACAATAAATAAACAAAAAAGTAAGTATGTTGCTGTAAGGCAACTGAGCATCCATCAGTTAAAAGACTCAAATACAGATGAATTAAACACAAACAAATATGAAACCAAGGGAGGCTATGAATTAAGTAAAATTTTAACACTGTGGGTAAAGTGGAAGCCAAAAGGTCAAACCAACAGGATCTGGAAAGAGCGGTTCTTGACAAACTGTAGTGAACTTCACAGTCCAGACCAGGGCTGGTCACTGGCTGTCCGTCTATTAAAGTTTTTGTAGTTTTGGTAGGTTTGAGAGCGGTAACTAACCCGTGGAGATCCTTGTTCAGCCGGCAAACCGTTCTGAGAAACTTGCTCTCCTTTGGAAGTATCCCTGTTAGGGAAAAGGAGAAAAGAAAAGAAGAGGGGAGGGGAAGGAAGAGAAGAACAAAGGAGGAAGAGGAGAAGGAGAAAAACAGTAAGAGGGTGGGGAGAGTAAGAGTCAGTTTCATTACAGGTTCTCCATCCAAAAAATAAATGCAACCCTTTTTCTACACAATAATTTCTTTTCTAAAGCTTTCCAAGTGTTTCAAATAAACTCGAGGTAAGAGAATAAGACTACAGTCATGCCCTATCCCCGAAAGGCAGCATCAGGGACTGTCATGAACCTCTTACCACAGCAAAATAAGCTTTCAGAAAGAGGATCTGTCTTTCCCGCAAAATCACCCAGACCTTTCATGGAGCACCATGACACATTCATTCGCTGGCCTAAAATCAGAATGGTTCACTCATTCCATTTAATCATGTGGGAATTAAGTGAGTGAGCGTGAGCGCATGTGCATGCACGGACAGTGTGCTGTTGACAGTCCCCTTCTGTTGGCTACATGGCAAAGTGACTGCAGACAAGCAGGGTTCTTACAACCCAGGGGTGACTATATCCAATCTAAATATCCTACAAAAGCAGTTAGCAGGAAGAGCAAGTGTTCAGCCTAGCATAGCAGACTCGGAAACAAATGCTCCCTAAGCCTCACTTGCTGCCCAAGACCAGACTCACCACTGCTGGGACTCGGCCTCCTCTGAAACCTTTGTGCTCGGCTCAGGAGAAGGCGGCCGCCTCTTCCTCTCCTCTTCCTCTTGCTGTCTGCGCACTTCCAGTAACTCCAACTGAAGGGGAAGACATAGTGAGGTGGACAGAGACCCCAACATTACCTCTTTCAGAAAAGGATTAAAAAATAATCCAGAAAGCTCTCCTTTCTGAGTTTTCTACATTGGAAACCAAAGGCACTGACTTCTAAGGAGGTGGCATTAGCATAGCAGGAACTGTGGTTATTGCCCGAAACTAGAGATAACAGAGTTCTGAGTGGTAAAGTAGTTCTATTTCTGGCGGAAGTTCTGTGAGTTATTTGTATGTCTTAGGGATGTGGGGGTTTAATTCTCAAGACGACTGCTTGTATTATGGTAGGAATTCAGTCAAAACCCAAACAACACACAAGAAATGCCACAGAATATGTAATTGAAACTAAGTCATTTCATAACTGGTACACACACACACACCAAAAGCATTCCACTTTAAAACAAAACATGCAGATTTAGGGCCTCCCTGGTGGTGCAAGGGGTTAAGTCTCAGCACTATGAAGTTATCGTCAGCCATTGCAGCACAAGTTGGATCCCCAGCCAGGGAGCTTCCCACGTGGCTCAGCAGACCTCTCCTGTCTCACCTCCTGCTCCCTTCAGCAGTGTATTTCAGTAGGTCCACTTGGTCTGCTCCCTACTCTGTCTCTGGTGAATCCTCTCACCCTCCCCACTTCTTGTTTACACCCCAGCTCCTGTATGCATAAATAAATCAATCTTTAAAAAAGATGCAGATTTATTCTAAATCCCCAGAATTGCAAAAATCGGAAAGAACCACATTTTTATACACTGTAAAGAATGAGCTTTCTTCCCGGGTTACAAATATCTGGGGAGAGGAAAATACTAGTGAACAAAATTCTATTTTAAAGCCTTGATGTTAATAGGAGAGACTGTCAGGAATGAGGAAATTTTCAGTGGCCTATGGTCAAGCTACCATTTGACAGGAATTGTAATTTTTTTTTTTTTTTTAGGAATTCTCTAATAATTTTGAAATGAAGTACAAGGTTATGTTCCCTAGAAACCAAGCTTCTATGATATGTAGGAGGAAAAACAGATCAAAGGAGAAAGAAAACTCTAGTCAATCAATCAATCCCTAATGACCATAAATTGAGGTGCCCAGGAAGTAACTGAGAATGTCTCCAGAGGAAGACCTTCCCAGACACGTATCAAGAACACGGAGTCTCTGGTCTGGGAGATGAGCAGGAAGAAGAGGCTTTCCCGTGAGAACTAGAAGCAAAGCACCTAGCATGTAGGGGTCACTTACCGTTGTCAGCCTTTCCAGGGCAGAGAACCTCTCATCCCAAGTAGCTGCAGACTTTTCAAAAGCCTCATGGCGCTTGATAAGCTTCTCCACCTCATCCACACTCTGGCCTATCTCTCGGCTGGAGAGGTACGGCTCCTGTCCAAGCAGCCAAGCCTCAGCCACGCTGGCATCCCTTGAGAACTGATGGACCTCCAGAACTGCACAGGGGACCAAGAGAGAGTGCTGGTAAGCAGGGTGGGTGGGCAGTGGTGGCCTGTCTCCTGGCCCTGCTGCCTGCCAGTGGCAGCTGTCTGCATAACCAGTGATAACCTAGAGCTGTCTTGTCCAAGGTAAATGTAATAGGAGTTTTACCTGCAACGCTCCCTTTTCTTAAGTAGCTATGTTAAAACAGATGAAATTAATTTTTTTATTAGCACATTTTATATAGCCTGATATGTCAAAAACAATTATCATGCAATCAATACAAAAAATTGTTGAGATATATCACTGTTTTTTCTTCTGTCATTAAAATTTGATGTCTACTTTGGGCTGGCAGCACATCTCAATTTGCACCAGCCACAATTCAGGTTCTCAAGAGCCACATGAAAATACTGGCTATGATGCTGGACAGCACAGTCTTCGAAGGTATAGACTAGCTCAGCCCTGATGCAGTGAGATAAGTCTTAGCGCTCTACCGGAATTCACTATCTGCTTACAGAACATCCTTATTGAGGGAGGCAGTTTTAAGTTTTATTTTGGAGGGTTGCAAGACCATTATAGAAGGGGAGGATAATGTGGGCTAGAATTTTCCTTGTCTTATTCTGTTCCTCCACATGTGAGGAAATCAAGCATGACTTCCACTCTGGTCAGGAGGTGGGTCAGAACCTGCACAGCAGTGACCATGTCCAGTCCATGTGCCACAGCAATGCCTGGAGTTACTTGGGTAGAAATGCATTGTAGGCAGCATCAATGGGTCTCCAGGAGCTGCCAGCTGCATCCTTTGATCACCCTGGTACCATGAAATGGCCACAGGAGAAGAAGCCACCACTGCACTAAAGATGTGACATGTGCGCCCAATACAATCTGGTTCACAGAGAGTGTAATATGAACTGAGTCTGCTCTAGGAATTCTCAAAACTTACAAGCCAAGTCTTTATACAAAGAGCAGTCAAAACGGGATTTCTTTCTCAAAAACAGGGTTTTGGCTCCACTAGGGTGAGGTTCCTTTTTGGGTCTTTTTATACACTTTTTCTAGGCCCTGGGGATTCTGTTTCCAGAAAGCATGCTCGGTGCCTGAGAATGGGGTTATCATACAAGGAAAGAGCCCGGAACCCAGATACAGGATGGTGAAGTACAGTAGAAAAGGTTTGAGTCGGGCTACTTTCAGAGTTTATGCCATTAAATGCCACCCTCAATGCTGCATATTATGAACTCGGTTCCTATCTTTTATTAAAAATGAGGTTAGAATTAGAAACTACTTCATTGGTCATTATGTGGAATAAATATAGAAAAGTATGTAAAAACACTTAGAATTAAGTCTACTGCAAAACACTTATCATCATTAGTTTTTATTTTATTGTGCTATCAACCTATTAGTAAGAATACCAAATGTAAGACATCATCAGGTCAACTGTCTCTGACCTTCTTGACAGCAGTAATAATTCTCCTTAAAGATAACGGCAGGAGGTGGTGCTTCTATCTGCACTGCCCCAAAGGGGAACTGAATTGTCATCCCTGTGTTCTTCCTAAAGAACACCCAAGTTCCTCTTACAACACTGAGATCAATCATGGGATGGAAAATAATGGGTACACCACAGAAAACTCAAAAATATTTAGCATGAAATGGTAAAAGTGGGCAGTAATAAAAAGCATTTAGAACTTTAAAAATTAAATGGCAAGATCACATCAATTAAAGGAGGAAAATAAACTTGCATGCTCTCAACAGACACCCAAAAAGCAGAAATAATGTCCTTACTCAGTCTTAACCACTCCCATCGGTCTTCCCACTTGTCAATCATTTCTTTTCTCTTTTCCGTCAACTGCAGTAACTTTTCCTTGATCTGTGAGAAAAGAAGGACCCCAGGGACATCTTAATAGAATGTAACAAATTCTCCTAGTCTTCCCATTGACGGGCCACTTCATACAAGAAAAACACATTTTCTGTAGAGACCACCAGGAAATGTCTAAGGACTGTTTGGTCTATTTGTGTACTGGGAATAAAAAGAAAAGCAAGGAAACTTTCCAAAAGGGATGGAGAGGATGCTGGAGTTCCACCCAAAGTTACTTTGTCATCAGGAAACCAACAATGAACTGGCTCCACTCCAGACTCAGGGACTGCCTACAGTTGAGAGGGATAGCAAGAGGAGCAAAGTCCCGACCTCTCTGAGAGAACATCCAGTCCAATTCCTTAAGGGGGCTGAGCACTGGACAAATCATCTGCCTCTCTATTACCACTATCCTAACTGGAATTAGCAGCCATCTAATAAGAGCACCTGCCTAGGGCATATGTGATGGAGAAGGGATGTCAGACAGGATGGAGGGGGTGAGAGAGGATGAAACTTCAACCTCAGGTACTCAAAATTTGTCTTCGATACTCCAGATGTATTGGCTTTGCATCTAGTTTTACATCACTGTCTTATTCTGGACACACAGAAAAGCAGCAAGGAATTTTGAAATATATATAAGTATGTGCGTATATGTATATGAAAGCAAATATATATTTCTCTATGTGCGTATGTGTGTGCATGACTACACATACATACCAACTCACAAAATAAGTCATTTTACATTTTAACATTGGCTGCATTCATGCCGCCACCCCAAAGCAAAGCAGCAACCTACCTCCTCAGATGCATAGTGCTTTCTTGCCAGCAGGGATTTTCCAAGTTCAATGCAGGTTGTGAAACTGTCATTACGAGCATCGATTTCAGCTTTGATACCTTGATGATTATTCATTAGTAGTTCAACAGATGATACATCTCTAAAATTAGACAAATAATACTTGCGTGAGATCAAGCTTTTCAAATTAATGTGTAGGTTTCAAAACACATAATTAATTTGAAGGAAAGTGTTCCAACAGTACAATTCATTTTTCAGGTCTGATTCACAGTCTGAGCTTGGGCTGGGATACTGGATCTTTCAAAAGCACAAGGACACCACAATTCCTGCAGTTACGCAACCTAACATTTAGAATGAGGTTACTCTTATGTTTTGTGTGTTTGTGTTATTTGTGTCAGTGCCTAAACAAATCAAAATGGTTGCTATGTGGATGTCAGAAAAACCACTGACTCCTGCTGAAACTTGCAATTTGGACTCTTTCCAAGAGGAATAGAGACAGTAACAGGGATTACTCCATTTTACCCCAATGAGTTAGCTGCCAAAGGTTTGGGACACCTATGCTCAAGGAGCTACTGATGTCTCCTATTCAGACATGAAGAGACAAATGAAGCAGGAATCAGCTTAGAAATCCAAAACTGGTAGAGCTGTGGGATCTTCTCATGGATCAAAACCTACTGACTAGAAAGACTGGATCTAGGAAATATAATTTCTTTCTATATGCAAATGTGAAATAAAAATATTTTTTGGTTAAGGTACAATTGGCATGCAACACTGTATTAGTTTCAAGTATATAACACGATTTAATACTTGTATATATTGCAAAATGATCCCCACAGTAAGTCTAGTTAAGATTTGTCACCATACAGTTACGAAATTTTTTTCTTGTGATGAGGACTTTAAGGTAATATTTCTTTTCAATTATGATGGGGGCTGGAGCTGGCAGGAATGAGCTGGAGGCTGTACATATGCCTGCTAGTTCTTTAAAGATTTTTTTTTTTTTATTTATACATACAAGCTGGGGTACAGGCCAGAGGCGTGGGGAGGCGAGAGGGTCCACCAGAGACAGAGTGGGGAGCAGAACAGGCAGATCAGAAATACACTGCTGAGGGGAGCAGCGGGCGAGGCAGGAGAGGTCTGCCGCACCATGTGGGATTCTCCCCGGCCGGGTGTCGAACTCGCGTCGCCGCTGTCGACAGCTCCACAGCGCAGCGCACAACCGCTGCGCCACCGGGGAGGCCCATGCCTGCTAGTTCTTTATATGCTCTCTTCACTGCTTGCTATGACACGAAGTCAAAGAGAATATACAAAAAAAAAAACAAAAATCAAGACACCATTAAAACAGCTGTCGAAGGTTAAGAGACAACTTTAGAAGTGTGTGTGAAATGGAATAGAGTGTTTTCTAGTCTAACAGACTAGAAAAGGAACTCAGAAAATCTATCACACCACAGCAATGAGGCAGAGCTGTCACGCCCTACCTAGTCATGTGGCTACTTAAACATGCGGCCTGCAGATGAGCGGGAGTCTGGGACAGCGTGGGACACGGGCCAGGCCAAAAGGGCTTGCCAACAATGGGCCCCTTGCTTCCTGGTCACTGTGTGCAGGAGACAAATGAGGCAGCAGTGGCTCCCCCAAAACTCCTTCCTGTCCCGGCTCAAGACTCTAAGTTCTCAGCCTAGGTCCCCGGTTCTTTCTGGAAGTCAGTGAACTCCTGGGGTCAGTCAGCAGGATCTCTTCCCAGGTGACAGCGGCATTACCTCGGCTTCTCCTGGGCTTCGATCTGCCGGATGACATCCTCCATCCACAGCATGAGATCGCGCACCATGCTGAAGAAGCGGAACTTGTCCCCAGTATCCACCAGTCGCACCCTGCGGCCCTCACAGGCATCCAGCAGGGCCTTCCAGGCTTCCAGGACCTCGTTCTCCCGCTTCTGGATGTCATCGGCCTTGTCGCCCGCATAGGCTGCCTGAAGGCGGGCTGCATCCTCCTGCAGCTGCCTCACCTGTGAAGACAGAGGGAAGATGGTCTGGGTCTTCTCTCCATCATCCCACCACAACCTCATCTGTGCAGACCGTTCTGCTTGCCCATTAATGGGAACTCTGAGTCAAAATGGGGTCTCTGCCCCATAGGAGCTCACAAATTCAGTGGGAGATCTAAGTTTACTATAAATGTATTGAATGGATATAAGTTCTATGTAAGTGATAAATGCAATACTGCAGGAATGCAGGTGGGAGAGCTTGATCAGGAAAGGAACCCTGGAAGTAGCCAGCAACATGGTACAGAAAATGACACATATCCAGATAAAGTAAAACAAACCCCACTTGGTTTCCTGTCAGAGTAAAGATGTTTTTATCATGAATAAGAAACAGCCATGGAGAACACATTTTGAAGCGCCTTTCCATCACTACATGATGTTGCTGGAAATGCTTTATGTACCCGCCCTGTAAGAGCTCGCAAAAACATCTGGGACATTTCAACTTGAAAGACAAAGTGTCTTAAAGAACAGCTAATAAAACCACTATCTAATCTGGTTGAAAGAACTGACTGATATCAAAGAAAATAAAATTTCAACTAGTCAAATTTCAACAAAAATTTCTGCAAAACTCAGAATTAACAATGAGAACTGCAAATTGGTAAATGTAGCCAGTTATGCATTCATGTAATTTTGATGAGTTCTCTTTTTCAGCTGTGACGTACACACACACACACACACACACACACACACACACACACACACACACACACACAACTCCCCCCCTCCCCAATAAACCAATACAGAAATCGGCAGGAAGAGAAAGTCCAGAGAATAGGTTATGCAATGCAATCTCATGAAAAGATAATACTGGAGATACTGTAATTTGTCATCTATTAGTAAGCAAAAACTCAATAGTCTGATTTTTCTGTCACTGAACTGCTTCATTGTTGAAAAGATTATAGCAAGCTGCTGCTCCTACAGAAGGCAAATGGGAATATCCATCAAAATTACAAAATGCACGTGCCTTCTATTTTATGATTCCATTTTGAGGGATTTATCCTATACATATTCTGGAGTATTCAGGAGATGAATACAGACAAGGTTATTACTATAGCACTGTCTGCAGATGACTGAGGAACCAGGTAGATGAATGTTGGTGCATCCCCATGACAGGCTCTGATTCTTCCTCATGAACAAAGTGAGGAAGAATTCTGGGTGCTCATATACATGTGCTCCCAGGAGATGGCAAAGTGGAAAAATCAAAAAGCAAGCAATGTGCACAGTATCTACTTTGTCTGTAAATACAGAAAAAACAAAAACAGATTCATCTTTTTTTCTGGGGTGGGTGGTGGGATGAGAGGAGCTATGACTTTAAGAGATAATCATGGCTATTCCATATTTAAATTTTTTCTTCTCTTAGATAGTTTTATGTAGTTACTAGTGTCACACATGTATACAATATCTAATTAAAAATATACAAACAGGGAGGGATATAAATTCAAATTTCACTTCTTGATAAGGCTCTATGGTCAAAGTGAGCAGACGACCAGCCCGGATGGAGGGCCTTTAGGTGTCTGGAGGCCCACTGGGCATGCAAGTGGGTGAAAGTGGGCCGTGATGAAGAGGGCTGGGGAGAGGGGATGAATAACCCCTTCTCCACCACGGTAACGATGTGATGGTGGTGGCAGCTACAGAAAAGGAATTTCTTCAACAGATGCAAAGAAACATCAGTGGAGTCTGGTTTCCATGGTGACTTGATTTCCATATCCTAGGAGACTTCTGAAAACATTTTTTAATTACGGCTCAGATATAACTCAAATTACAACAGGCAAGTTTGTAGGAAATAACTTGAAAAGCTAATTTCCTGTACAATTAACCACATCTTTCTAAACAATTTTAAAAAATCTTTCCTGTGCCTCTGGTTGTTTTCAATTTGCTCTCACAACAAAAAGCGAGGTAGAGGAGGAGAGCAACAGAGAAAGATCCCACAAAAATTAACTACTCATTCTGAGGAGTCCCTGAAGACATCTGGTGCAAATACTGTGTTCACCTTCTTCAAGGACTGACTACACTCTTCCACATAGGACCTTATAACAACGTGTGTATGCCCTGCATGTGTTTCATTTGGGCAATTCTTTGAGACATGTTTTAAGGTGCCAAAGAATAGAAATGCTCAGAGACACACAAAAATGCTGTGAGGAAAGAAACCTCCCAGCAGGGCTGAGCTCCCCAGCCCACCTGCGTGCCCAGGGCCTGGATATCGTGCTCGAATGTGGTGTGCATCCTCTGCAAGGTCTCCACTGTGTTCTGATCTCTCCCGAGCTCCTCAGGGAGCTTCTTGTGTTTGTCCTGTATGCGCCCAAAGATCTCCTTGGCGTCGTGGTAAAACTTATGCAGTTCGTAGGAGGCAGCGAGAATCTGTGTCCTCGTGTCGATGAGCTCCAAGAGGTCAGCCCAGGCTTCATTGAGCCCGTCCTTCCACTCAGCGATGGTGGCAGCGTCCGAGTGCCCAGAGTTGATGAGTTCATCTGCCATGTGATTGACCGTGTCCACGCGCTCCTGCCCGATGTTCCCAGTGTCTCGGGCAAACTCCCGGAATCGCTCTTGTAACATCTGAAAAGGGAAATGTGAACACACAGCAATCAGTGAGACCATTTTTGATACTGTGTTTCTTGATCACGTGAATGTCCTTTGGAAAGAACTGAATGCAATGCATGATGTGACAACAGATCTTGGCTCTGAAACCTCTCATCCATCAGGCTTTCTTCTTGTATACTACAGAAGGCAGGGTAAGGCACTGCCTCCACTTCCTCTGACTACTGGAGAGGAGGGCACAGATAAGATAAGTCAAAGTTGCCCGGTGGTAAGAACGACAAGTTGAAACTAAATCCTGTGATGCTTGACTTGAGTCCAGGGCATTTCACCCATTCACAGACAAAGGACATAGACAACCTTCCACACCCAACGCTCACACCCGCCTCAGTACTTGCCGTGACATGCTCGTAATCCTGTCCCAGCTCGTGCGACCCTGCGACCACCTCCCTCTCGGCAATCCACTGCTCCAGGTCGTCCACCTCCCTGTTGAGCTGGAACAGCCTGTGCCTCTCGTCCAGCTTGCCCCTCCTCTCTTCAGCAAGGTCTTTGAGGCCAGCATACAGCTTGTCCACTTTGGACTGCCGCATGCTAATGCGCTCGCTGCAAAGGGCCGGGAGTGAGGGGAAGAGAAATTAATGTTGAATTTTCTTTGGGGAGAAAACAAATAAGGTGGAGATGCCAAGAAAGCATGTTATATAAAATTTCTCGAAGGAAACTTCTAGTTAACCTATCTAGCCTGAAAAATCAAACTCTGAAATTTGACCTCAACTTCAAGTAATGAAGAGCCAACATGTAAACAAAGCCCAATAATCAAGGTTGAAAGCCACCCTGACTGGTGCTGAAGCGAGAGGAGGGAAGCTGTAACTCGGTGCTGCTGGCTCTGTAAGTCAGGATTTCCCTTGACGTTAAACGTTAATGCAAAAATCCAGATGCTGTCTTCTATTCTCAGTACCATGTGGCCAGAGGGACAATGATAACACCGTCTGGCACAAGCTGTAACTACTCAGGCTACAAGTCCTTCCCTGACAGAAGGCAGGTCCTCCTCCCTCCAATTTTCAGAGTGGCAGTCATGCAACAGGAAATCAAACAGACAAGGACTTGTGGATGATACCTGTCCCTGGAAACTAGGAAGACCTGACTTTTCTGGAAATCCTGATCATGAAGGATCCCCTACTCCAACATAGCCTGAGTCTGCCTGGGTTACCACACCCAAATAATTCATTACCTTTCTGTGACATAAAAGGCTGTCACCTAGAAAGCCTAAAATGATGGACAATGAAATTAGTTACCAGAGCCTGGTTCGTAGTTGGGGAATACCTGATTTTATTTCTAAGACCTTCTAAGTTGGGGAGTACCTAATTTTTTTTTCTTATTTCTAAGACATTCTAAGGCCTAGAAGTCTGAGAGTTAGGAGGTGGTGTCATTTTATTCTTCTTCGGAGCTGTTTTATTTTATAGGTACACGTAGTCTTGTCGACCCTTTCTCTAAAACTAGTAATTACTTTCTTCCCTAAAGTGGATGACTTTTTCAATTTAAGGGCAAGTGTTTTGATAATTGGTATCTCAGCAAGTCAGTTTGTACTTCTGACTCATGAAAACAATGACCTTTCAAGAGGGTCTTGGCCATAAGAGGTAATTAACCCATGGGGCTATTTCCTATGTAACATTCACCCTTCTTATTCAGCATTGGCCTACTGGGTCTGCGTTAAAAATGCTTCCTAAAGATCTTCATTTCCAGCTACTCAAGCTGAATGCTGCCCTTTCCTTTCAGCACAGGTTACAAAGGCCCTCACTCAGAAGAGCTGGCAGATCTGCCTCACCTTCACACATCAGCACTTGCCTTTCGGGGTGGCTGTCAGCCACGAGGGCCCGGCTGGTCTTGGAGAGCTGGTGCACTGTCTCTGCGTAGTCCTCCACAGCTTGTTCCAGAATCTGGTGCTTTTTCAACATGGAGACAGCACTCTGCTCATCCTGCAGAGAGAGGGGACTGTCACACCACAGCCACCCCCTACCATACCCCCAGCACAGGGACAGGCTGGCCACATGGCAAGCAGCAGGAAGAGGCCCTGGAAAATACACCAAACACAGCAGTGTGATATGGACAGAGAAGAAAGAAAAAAACTTTTCAAGTGTGTCAGTATGGACTGGACAGGGAGAGGTCTCTGTGAAGGGCAAACGTGAGGCAGAGCAGAATGACTGAGCCCTCTGAAGTGTAAGTCAAACCTAGGCAAACCACATGTATTGCTGGCAGAGCTCCTCCTAGTCTAAAAGCTGTGCAGATGACAGCATTCTGGAACCTTAAAATACTTTCAAAATAGTCTCAAAAGCTTCTTGTATGTTGTAAGTTTAGGTAACCCTTATAGTTCTTAGAGAGAACTAAGATCGTGGTAAATTTCTAATAACATAAAAAAGATAAGATGAATCCAGCTTAATAACACACCGGAATTCACAGAGGAACAGTCTGAGTGGAGGGGAAGTCTCAGCCAGATGTCTGCCACCTGTGTGCCCCATGGTGCTACCACTCTCCATGACACACAATGGTCAAAGTAAATGTTTCACGAAGACAGTCACCAGTTGACAATAAACTTGGTGTCTGAGGGTGAGGCTGCTCTGGGATGGTGCTGTCTCCCCAATTCTTTTCACAGAGGACAGGAATCCCCTCACCTTGGCTTTCTCTTCAGACATCATGTACAGCTCCTGCTCACTCATCCACGCCTCAGCCTCCGCAGCATCGAAGTAGTACTGCTGGGCCCTGTGGGCCTCCTCCAGCCGCCGGTGGCGCTTCTCCGTCTCCTCGATGAGGAGGCCCCATAGCTGCTTCAGGTCAGCAAGCCTTTGTCGGATGGCCTCGGCATTGAGGCTGCTGCTGTCGGTCACTATGTTTTGGCTCCTCTCAAAGATGTCATCAATGCGAGGCTGGTGTCCCTGGATTTCTTTCTGGAGGGTCTGTGGGATGGAACACACAAGAGGGCTTGCTAGACTGCAACAGCATGCTGTTTACATCAAGTCCTCAGGGCCAAGAAGAAATGGAAGCCTTCAAAGATCGCTCACATTCTCTGCCTTGTAATTTGGAGCAATTATTCATCAGACTGAGTCTAGCTGGGGCAGAAATGCTTACCTGATTTTTCTTTATTAACAGTTGCACTGTCTGGAGGTTATGGCCGTGATCTGTGGAAGTTGCCAGGGGCATCCTCTCTCCAACCCACAACTGGAAAGAATTGTAAACTGATGGTCAGGACCACTCAAAAAGAACAAATATTTGACGCAAACCAGAGTAGCAGGGGAGAGCAAGGCCAGCACAAGAAAGTGTGTCAGGTCTGCTGGGAAGGGCTGCCTGGGAACCTGACAGGGAGACGGTGCATCTTCCAGACCTTGCTTCATTCTCAATACCAGACTCAGTAGGAATCATCATTCTGAATTTTAAAAATACTGTCTGAGAAGCATTAAAATTGTAAAATATCTTTAGAAAACCACAGAGGAGAACTGAGTTGCACATTTTATGTGAATACACAGAGCACAGATTTTGATAGGTCAGCTCACTGGCATGTCCCTAGGTGAGTCTGACAAATAAGTGAGAACATGGGTTGCAAGCAGGACAGGCAAGGATGTTTACGGAAAGGCCACTGGTGTGGTGAGGGCCTACTCACAATCTCATCCTCCACATCCCTGTTGAACTGATGGATCTCTTTGGAGGCCAGTAGGTTATGTTTTCTTTCATTCAAAGGCTCCAGCAATTCCTTGAACTTGGTCTGCACGGTGAGACGCTTGCTGTCCACCTCGTCGGTGCTCTTCCCCTCCTGACTCAGGGCCTGGGCCTGGCTCTGGAGCTCTTCAATCTCCTTCTTCCGCACCTCCATCTGATTTTCTAGCATCTGAGGGCAGAAAACAGACCAACCTTCAAGCTAGAGACACATACATACATGCTCCTATAAAATGGCCCACCTCGGACATCAAAGAATATGCGTTTATACCATAGAGACCAAGAAACGGTTCTTAAACATCTACCAAACTATCTTTAGCACTCCACTTCATTAGCTGGTTTTTAAATTCCTTTCTAGGAATTTTAAACATGGACACAACATTCATGTTTATTCAGGAACTTGGGAGGGAAATGGCAGGAGGAAAGACTTATGGGATTGGGTTGTATTTATCTACCTGTCAGAAGCCAGAATGAAGTTGTAAACCAGTTTAACCATCAGAAAGGAGTAACATCTTGAGGTTTTAGTTCTTTTAGGCAAACAGTTAACGTTACCATTTTTCCTCAGTATCTTCAATCAGAATGTTAATTATTCTTATTCTTTTACCTATTGGATCACCAGCTAAAAATACTGTTTATTGACATGAAGGAAAGGGTAAAAGTAAAATCAGAGGCACCCTCACTCAGGAAACATCACACTAAGAAGACTGTGTCCTGATAGTTTAGAGACAAGGGGATTGCATCTGGACATAAACTGACTCCCTCTGTGGGGAGGGAAGGTAAGAAAATCATCTGGGAGAACTCCTTAATGCACAATACCCTGTAAAGCATGATGCAGCAAAGTAGATAACTATGATTACTTTCCTTCATGTAAAATGTGGAACTGAATGAAATTTGTATTTACTCAACGGTGATAACAACTATCAACTAAGATGAGGGTAAAAAAATATTCCCATGAATACACCCAATACTTCCACTACTGATGCTGTGTCTTGCCAGCTGATTCTAGAATGTCCCATGGTACTGGCAGAGCACTTTACTGGGCTAGACACAAAGGCGGATGGCTGAGATAGTGGGTGAACTAAGACCACGAAGAAGCTGGCAGTAAAACGAGAGGAGGTCCAGCATGCAGCCACTCTGCCCACTTGCCTGCTGCTTCTTCAGCAGGATGTTGACGCTGGTGAGGTCCTTGCCATAGTCATCAGACTGAATCTGGCTCTCCAGGCCGTGCAGCCACTTGTCTAGGTCTGCGCAGCTCTGGGTGAACAGTTCAGCCTTGTTTGCGTCAAAGAGCCGCTGGGCCTTGGTCTGCGTGGTGGATTCAAGGACTTCCCACATTTTATGTAAACCAGTGAGTTTCTCCTTCACCACAGCTTCCGTCTCAGGTTTTTCTGAAATGAGCTGCATTCCCTCCTAGAAAACACAAACAAGTGTGTGGTTACAAATAAACACCATTTTCTAGAGAACAAATGTCACTCAGAAACACAAACATAAGATAATTGACCTGTGATTTGCCCACTCATTTAACACACACACAGTGTCTTTCCACATGAAGTTACTGCGCAGTGAAACCAACAGTGGCCTCATCCATGCACACTGTCTAGCTTCTAGGGGAGGCAAGCAAGTGACTGCTGCGTGCTGAAACAGCTCTGACTAGAGCAACGGGACAGTGAATGCTGATGACCTAAGACTTCATTCCCTGCACATCACCCCCAAAGATGTTAGCACACCACTATTAACCATAAAGAGTCTGAAACAATATAGAAAGTGTGAGGAAGAGAAGGGAATATTCATGTTCAGTTATGCTGCACAAAACCTCCCCGGGGCCAAAGCAAGAGAGATTCTAAATTATCAGAGTACCTTGCTTGCAGCAGTCACACAAGAAAAGAAAATTAAAAATACATATTATTTCTACATTCTGTGCCACTGTATTGGTCTATGTCTGTTGCAGTGCAACAAATGAGGTGTGATCAAGTCAGTGGGAGCCCTGCCCAGGGGCCCACTGACCGTCCGCTGCAGCAGCTGAGGAGCTCAGCAGCGATCACAAACTCAGTTTCATTAAGAGATGCATACATCGAGTGTTTTGTACCACCTGGCTCGGTTTCTGTTTTTCCTCCTTTCTGTTGTTGGGTGGAGGTCAGGAATCACTAAGGGAAAGTGGGCTAGTTATGGCTGTAGGACTTTGAGAAGATGGAAAATGTGCTAAATAAAAAGGAGTGTGTTCTTCCCAGTTTGTTTCCTCACCATGGCCACCCTACAGAACTGGAGGGAGCTTCATCCAATAGTTAACTCACCTTCTCAATTTTGTCAAGCCACTCTTTGTTGGATGCAAGTTCTGCCATGAATGCTTGATGTTTTAACCATTTACTGTGTAGATTTCTGGCTTCATCATAAGACATGTCCTGGGCTGTAAGCATCTTTTCATTGATCCAGAGAGACAGCTAGGCAAAAAATAATATTAAAAAATATTGTGTTATGTCATACTATGTATAATCCATGTTTCCAGGTCAACAGACAACCAAATATTTACTTTACCATTCTGACCCGTCCTGACAGGTATCTCCATTGTAGGGAGGCTGTCTCACTTGTGCTTCAAGCTATGTCTCTAATACTAGATCCAGAAGTACAAAAGCTCTCTGAGCTAGCTTCCAACTCTCTGGTACTCTTAACCAGCTTTCCTCTCAAAGGCAGCTTTTTTCTTCTAAATACCTGTGCTAGCTATGCCATGTTAATCATGAGTACTGTCTTTCACTCTTTTGGTAATCTTTTTACTCTTCCTCTTATTACCAACAAAAAACTGGGGGCCTCCCTGGTGGCCTAGGGATTTAAGTCTCAGCGCTACCACTGACGGCCCTTCACTACTGCCTGAGTTTGATCCCCAGCCAGGAAGCTAACCCACATGGCGCAGACCTCTCCTGTCTCACCCACTGCTTCCCTCAGCAGTGTATTTCAGTAGATCTGCCTGTTCTGCTCCCCACTCTGTCTCTGGTGAAAACTCTCATGCCCCCTCTCCACTGCCCCCACCACTGGCCTATACCACAGTTCTTCACAAAGATAAAATCTTTTATTTTTTTTTTAAAGAAAAACTCTAGCCTTTTATCCTCTCTTGGGGTGTATCTCTGGGAAGGCTAAAAAGCATAAATAACTTGCTGGCTGTGGGGGTGAAGGCAACAATGATGCCCTTTCCTTGGTTTCTTCAAGTTTGATCACCTTTGCCTCTTTTTCTATAGTCTCTGTTTCTCCAAAGATCCTTCCATTCAGACCAAGAGCACTGTACTGGACCTGATTTTGAGACCCACCATGTCTGCTTGGATTCGACCTCTGTCTGAAAACCATCATAAAGCCTGCCAGCTGCCGAAAGATCTGAGAAGGGAGTTCTCCTATGAAGCCTGAGCTGGGAATCAGCCCAACCCCAGGCTCTGGACACACTTCTCTTGCTGGCTTTTATCCCAGTTTGCCTGGCTCCTTCCTGCTTGCCTTTCACTGGCTCTGTCAGGGTCCTAATTCACACCCCCCCACACAGTATTAATCCAGGAAGTGTCTTTTGTCTTCCCAAGCAGAAGATTCAGAGTCAGAAGGAAACACCTTCAAGGACCCTAGTGCTGCCTTCTGCATGACCAGGACAAGGCTGCTTTGATACCACTCACTGCCGCAACAAATGCACACCTTAATTTCATCATGGTATTATTTCCAAAGGTTTAGGCATCACATATAAAGCCGATAGACACCCTACAGAACCAACACTGCCCAGGCTATTCACTTGTACTCTGGGCTGACCCTGGGAAAGGGTTCTCCATACATTTGCTCACACAATAGAAAGTCTGTTCTTTGGAAATTTTAACAAGAAGGGCAAGGATCACCACAGCACCCCAGCTCTGAATATGGGTGACCTCCCAAGCAACACTTCTACCATTCTCAGCCTATTTTCCCATCATGTAGGAGGGACTAAGGATAGGAAACAAAAGGTAGTGAAATCTTTGACATCTCTTTTCATTGAGTAGAAAACCCAGTAAGTCTCAAAAAATTCCTCTGACCACAGATTTATTACACACAAAAAACACTAAATTTCCTGCTTTGAAAAATCACCTATTTTCCAGTCTTCCAAGTAGCTAAAATCTGAAATGCTATGACCTTCCACTCAATCTAAGGAGAAATGAGTTTAAAAGGAAACCAAATGGTACACTTTCTTCTATATTTCTACCACTCCCCCAAATACAACAAAAGACATCTCTCTATCTCTGTGTCTGTCTGTCTGTCTGTCTGTCTCTTTCTCTCTCACACACACACCCACCCCCCAAATATAACAGAAGGCATTTATCTAAAACGCCGAGGATGATCATCTATATTTGCTATACATAACCACCTACCCAAGAGAGATTAGAAGGAAAAAAATCCTGCTTATAAACAGATCTGTTCTTTGCTGAACACATCATCCTACAGAAAAAGCACCATGCAATACAACACAATGAAATGTATCTACGGAATCTGCTAGTTCATCAGGCCTTTATCGGCATTCTGGAATCAGAGCTACAGTTGTAATCTGTAGGGATTTACAAAGGTCATTTAAGAATATACTTATTCTTTGCAAAAAAGAACACTATGCAGATTGAAAAGGAAAAGTGCTTTGATAACTGAATTCAGCTAAAGCAAAGCACTGAAATCACCACTGCTATGCCACACATGTCTAGTTACACTGCCCTTCTGGAAAACAAATTCCATTTCAGAAAACAGGAGGTATAGGGTGAGGAAGTAAAAAGGAAAAATAGTACCTTTAAAGTCAATCACTTTTCAGGATATCACATTAACACTGAATTTGTATTTCCATCTATAACTTTGTATTTCTTTGTATTTCCATCTATAACTGGGAATAAATGGATGGGTCTCTGCTCATTCCCACTGTGTTGTTGCTGCAATAGTTGACCTCAACTAAAAGTATTTATAAGGGTGGAGGGGTGGCAACAACAGCAGATTTCAGAATCCATGCCTCCTGTAGCCAAGGCACCGATGAGGAAGGGAGTGTGACAAAGAGACAAACCGTTGCCTTTCCTAGACCTTGAACACTATCAACAGCCAATGGCATTAAATCTGACCTCTGGGTGCTGTTCCTTAAGTATCTATTAGCATAATAAGATTTATTTATATCTCAAATGTAGAGTTGGTCCATACACAGACTCCATTTTTAATACATATATATATATATACACACACACACACACACACACATATATATATATTTATTGTTATACATTTTGTAGTCCTTTCACATTTTGTAGTCCTCTTGGGTAACCCACCACCAATTCACCTGTGATCCATCTCCGTGCTCGCTTGTGTCCCTTTTTACTCCATTTTGTGCCCTTATCCTCCCTCCTTTGCACCCCCCGCTGAGTGTATATAGGGAAACCAAATAGGAGACACAAACTCCATTCTTAACAGATTATGGAATTTTTCCCCTCAAATTTAGTCCAGGTTTCACCATGGGTCAATGAATTTTATTTCATTATCATGGCCTTTCAATAAGAGTATGGAAACCCAGTGAATACTCTCTTCCCCCGTCTACCCCTCCCCCCCCAATAAAACCCTACCAGTCTGAGGTTAAAACAAGCCATTGATGCTGCTTCAAGGTAAACATCAGGTAATAATGCCTGGACCTCCAATCTGTGGAAGCCACAGTTAAGTCTGCAAATGTCTCTTGATTCATATTCAGTTCATTTACAGTTCAGACTCATTTATAGTTTACTCTCAAATGCTAAGGGGCCACCTGGTATTCACTGTAGTATAACATGCAACTCTACACAGCTAACTTTAGACCTCATTACTTTCCTCTATGCCCTGTCTCCAGGGACAGGAATGCCTCTTTAAGTGCGTGCCCTATTCAATAGGTTAACAACACTGGGATGAGGCACTGACGACAGGCTGTCTGGCTCCAGGCAAAGCCCTGAGACCTAGATTCATCAATGTGTAGCCCACAGTTTAGGGTCTTTCCTTCTTAGGGTTTAGCTCTTGGAGCATTCTTCAAGATTTACAGCAAGACAGCAGTTTCTGGGCTTTGAAGGGTAATTTCTGTCACCATCTAACACAACTGTTATTAAAGTCATATTTTTTTTTTTAACACTGCCACACATTTACATGCAAGGTGTCAGTGAAGCCCTACTTCAGATTTTTTAGCACATGGCCTGTTCTCGTCCCCACAGCCCCTTACTCCCCACCCCTCCAAGTTGGATAGTCTTCATCCCATTCTGGCCTCTGAAATAGACTGACTTAGTCTTAATCCAGAGGAATAAGTCTCACCACTGTTCTTTGGTAGACAGAGAAATACAACGTCCTCATGAACTCACATGAGAAGTCAGCTAAGTGTTTTTTTTTTTCCCCAACTACTTTGCAGAAAATCTGTTTTTTCTGGTCAACTTTAGTTTTGCAAGTTTGTTTATGCAAGTATCAGGGGAGCATGAAATAGTATGAAGATCATCAGATTAATACCACATGTTAAAACTTGGGAGTTTTAAATAAGGATTAATGTTCTTGGCATGTTAAGATACATACCTATGGAGTCTGAAAGATGGCTATTTTAAGGTCATGAGTGAATAAAAAATTCAGTTTGCAGTTTTTAAAGTTTCTTACCTAGAGTAGAGAATTCCAATTTCTTTTTGTTCTGTCCTTTCATCCCATTAAATGCACATGTTTTATACAGTTTAAGTAGGTTATGGAGTATCTGAGGATACTGCTGTCCAATACAACTTTATACATGCTGGAAATGCTCTGTCTCTGTGCTGTTCATGTGGAAACTACTCATCACAGCTGGCTACTGAGCACTGAAAACACAACTGTTCATAGAGGAACTACACTCTTAATTTTATTGAATTTAAAATGAAATAGTGACACGTGGCTAATGACTACTAGAGCAGAGAGCACTGTTCTAGGGTCTAACATTCTGGGTTATGATCACCGCTTGCAGCCTGGGAAACTGGTAAGGTGCCACACTGCTCCAACTGCAAATTACAGATGATTCAAACTTCGGACCTCAATCAATTTTCTAATTCTAGGTGTTCTTCTGCCAAATGCTTGCTGGCTGTTGTTAGAAATTAGAAGGGGAGGGGTTAAAAGGAGACATACCTCCTGACAATCTTGCAGGAATTTCTGAAGATCCCTGTTGTCCTTCAATCTCATCAGAAGCTCACTGGCTGCCTCACGGTTCTTCCTATGTCTGTTATAATGACAATAAAAATAATTTTAAAAAGGAAGTAGAGACTGCTGAAATACAGAATTTATAATTCAATTTCTTTCCTGGGTTTCTATATATATGCTGAAAACAGTTTGCTTACAGTTCTCAGTTATGTCAAGGAAATGAAAGTTGTGCATGTTCCAAATGAGTAAGTCGTACAAGAGAGACCAAAATACCCGTCCAAACCACAGAATAGGCCAAGGGTGTAGTCACTGCTTCCTAATCTTCTCTTAGGGGAAAAAAACATCTGAGCACATACTGTGTACAAGTCTCCTTCTTTGGCACTTTTGGAGACATTTGAAACTTATCTTCAAGAAACTCTTAACTGAGTGATAGGATGTATATCTAGCTAAGAAAATATGTAAGCACATAAACAGCTTTAAATGACTGATTCCTGGTGAATAGATTCCCATTTTGAGAAAAACTCACCGAAACAACAATAAGTGAGGAATGAAGTGTTTTAGACCTATGAGATTATGGACCTATTCAGTCTCACTTTGTATTAATAGCTAAGGGTAACCAAGGCTCAAAGGCCAGCACTGCTGAACTTGGTGAACACTAACAGAAGGAGCAGGGTGCTTATGCCCCAGCTGCAATGCTGTACAAGGGGCTTCTTGACTCACACTGTGGAGGTGTCAGAACTCACTGGAAGCTCCACATACCCAGTGGTTTATGTTCTCCACCAAAGTCCATGAACAATAGCCATGTGAGAACTGTGACTGCTTTGAGTGGGATGGCCTTTATTTACATGGGTCACTGTAACTGAGGAGAACTACCCCCTCAAGAATGAAGCAGCATTGCCATAGTATGACTTTCCCAATATTCCAGAGCAACCAAAGGCAGCCGAAGTACAAGGTGTTAAGAGGGGCAAAGGAACAGAGTGCAAATGAGGCATTTTGGGGTTTTATTCTGATTCTCAAAGCAATTTCTTACTGCACACGCCTAGGCAAGTTCTCTTGTCCTATCCTTCTAGACTTTGGCAGGGGCAACGAAGAACACAACTCTAATTCAAAGTGCCAAGAAAGCAATTCAGTGAGGCACTTGCTGACTGATGGTTTCTGAAAGGAACTCCTTGGGAGTAACAATGATCTTACTGCGATGCTATGTGACATGGGTCTCAATGAATGGTGGCAAAATAAGTGACAGTGGCAGATTTCATCTGCCCCAAGAACCAAAGGAAGCTCTGTTCCTACAGCTACCAGTGACTACAGAACAGGAATAACACTATCAGGTATATGTTAGATACATACAAGGACTTAAACATTTTGTAATTGAAAGGTGTTCCCTAGTTTCAGGAAAGCACTTAGTCAAATTCAAAAATAGAAAAGTATTTCTATATTATGTTCAATGGTAAAAGCTTATGCACAATTCAATGATACTCCAAGGCACAGATTAGAAAGCAAAAACTACAACGGCAGGTGCTTGGGGTGAGAGCAAAAAGGAAGGCATTGACACATTTTGCTGCTTTTATAACAACAACAAAATAACAAAGGCCAAAGTTCCTTTACTTCATTGTCCATCTTTCCTCACACTGCAAAAAAATTCTTTTAATCTATTGACTGAATTTTGGTTAAAGGAATTAATCATCTAAAAATATTGGTGGGGAAAGAATGTAAAGAAAATTTCTTCAAGTCCCCTACCTTCTAATTTCAGCCACTATCTGTAAGGGATTTTTAAAGTCTTCTGCAAGGGAGGTCATTTGAGTTGGCATTTAGTCACAAAGTACAAGAACCCTGTCTTTAGTCAAAGGTCTTGAATAAAAGACTGCATTTCCTTCTCATGAAGGAGGTAACAGAGCTAAGGAAGAGACAAAGACAATGGCAGTTACAACAAAACGGGTGTGCTTGAAGTTCATGGGACAACTGAGATAAAAACATCAATCTCTAAGATTCACTATGCAAGAAATAAAACTAGACAGTCTGAAACATAGATCTTAATATACAAGTCTTATGCACACCCAGCCAACTTCTGCCTAGGGAATCTTTTTCTTACAGTGGGACCACGAGGAAGTGAAAGGTCAAGAGTGATTAGAGCCTCATGTCCAAAGGACACAGATCTACAAAAGGGCATGACAATAGCCTCTGAGGGATGTGCTCACAAGTAAAAACTGCTATTAGGCAGCTTGGACTGTTGCTGACTCAGAAAACCCTCGAGAGAAGTTTATGTGGTTTAACTGTTTACTACTGGCAACCAACGTCATTCATGGGAAGTAAAACTCAGGAAAGTCTTTCAAGGCAGGATTGCAGATTTAACTATAATAGCTTCCCAGAGCCCTAAGAGTGTTTCTTGTTTGAAGCAAGGTTAAATCCCTTGCTTTATTTCCATCTCTCACTTCCCTCTGTAATAAAACTCAAAGCTCCTGCATCACATGAAGCAGATGCTCGGTTTAACTCTGGTTCTTGTGAAAAGTAAAGAACCTGACTAAAACAAGTTGGCAATTTTTAAGCTCTTTCCCCATGTGGGAAAGGATCAAGTCTGTCTTTATGAAGTCGGAGAGTGTTCCTTACTCTCCCAAGACTGTGTGGTGGCTGAAATTTTCCTTTAAGTAAGCCAGGAAGCTCAACACTCCCCTGGGGGCTGGCTTGGACAGCAGGCTCCTTTCCAACCAGTCACAAGAACTCTAAAGGTCTTTTGATCTCCACCCACGTCTTCTGAGACTCTTTGTTTTAGTACACTTTCATTTAGTACACTTTCATTTCTACAAATTCAGTAGAGACTGACAAGATTTCCATTTTAACAATTTTGCATTCTATGAGAATAGCTTCACAAACCCACCAGAAAGTTTCTGGACAGGGCATTAGATCTTGAAGATTTTGCTATCTACCTAGCTTATGTCCCTACAATGTCTGCAAATCAGATTTGTTATTTCTATAACCATCGAGTATCCTGCGGGGGGGGGGGGGGTCTGTTTCATACTTAAGGCCCCTGGGGATGTTGAAGTGAAACCAGAATTCTGTTACCACCAGAAGAGGAATGTAAGAAAGCCCAGGGGCAGATCACTGGAAAGCACCCTCCTGACTCTATCTTATAGTTACTGGTAGGACAGGAACCTCTTTCTATCTCTTCTAAAATCAGACAAATCCTAAGGAGACTCTGGAACTATAGTTAAGGGCAAAAGGAAGGCTAAGCTACAACTGAGGGCTGCTGAAACGCTCCCTCATATTCAGGAGTTTCAGTCTTGACAACATCACCTGCTTCCAAACAGCCCCGCACAGCTGCAGCAACAAGGGGCCTATGAATATACCGGGGGAGCGGCCAGGCAGCTGCCAGCCTGCCGGAGTGAGTGTCCCTAAGGGCCAGACCTGCCTTCAGGAACCCAGCTGTGCACCTCTAACACGGGAGTGTGGGGGATTATATTTACAGAAAAATGAGAGCTTTAATATTAAGAAATAAAGTCTTTGTTTTTATTTCCAGGTTGAGAATGCCTTGCCTGATCCTTGCTTCATATACTCATTTAAGGATTCAATGAAGATTTTTTTGGTGTGTTTTTGTAGTTGCTTCAGACACAAAATTATCATTAATATAAATTATGTCCTATTCCACAGTATCACCTGTAGAACATATCGTTCAGGCTCTGAAGCAGTGCCAAAGAGAGACTGGAAGTTCTTGTGCCAGGAGTTGAATATGGGAAAGAGTAATTTCCCTTTCTATCCCACACATAAAAGGTTAATCTAGTCCAGAGTCCTAGGACCCAAGGGACATTCTCAGATATGGTAAGCAAGGAAATACTCTCAGCAAATTCTTCCCTCTCCTTGCACTAAGAGGTCAGAGGAGAAGTCTTGAGGAAGAGCTCGTTTATTGATGGCTTCAGCCTCACAACAAACCTTTAAATCCAACTCAAACTGGGGCCAGAGATTGGTTGGACCAGGAGTCTAGTCCTGTAGGGGCCAGACCCAGACAGCTCTGGAGGGCCCACTGTTGGTAATGTAAACCTGATCTGCCCTAACTTCCCACTTCAGTGATAATTAAGGCATGGGGAAAGTGAGGGGTGAAGGTCAAGCAGAGTACAGTGATCTTCAATCAGGGAGAAAAATCTTCCAGAACTGCAAATATATAAATAAATAACAAGAGCATCCAATCTTGGAGATGCCTCTGCAGAAGAGAAAAAGGGCCTTTTCTTTCATGGTGAAAAAGGTCCTGTATTATAGTATTATCCAAGCCAATTTTCTAAGAAAGGCCTGATAATGGTCCTTTGTGGCTCTGCCTGGTACACAGAACACACACACCAGCTCTCCTCTCCTCACGCCCTCCTGATAGACTTCAGAGGAGCCTATGTGCGTGAGGGTGAATGTAGGCTTGGCTTTCAGGGTCACATGGGTGACATGATGTGTGTCAACTCTTCAAGGACATGGCAATACCTCACTGCTACTCAGCATTGTAACCTTTTTTTAAGTTTTTGGTGGAGGATCAGTTTAGTTCCTCAGGCTTTCCTTTCTTTTGTGGACAGTTGTACATGTCTTACAGCAAGACCCACATTTCTCAGGTGCCCACGTGCTTGATGCTCACTGATTTACTACGATGGATAGATTCAACTTTTCTAGTGGCATGTCCCATCCTCTGGGAAGTTTGTACCCATAGATCTGAGCAGAATCCCAAGGACTCTGCCAATGACTGAGATGCTTCAGAGTCCCAGAGTGCACCGCTCCCTTCACACCACCATACCTGTCATCAATGGAGTCCACTTTCTCCTGGATGCGATCCGAATTGATGTTCCCGTCGCTCACCAGCCTCCGGCCAGTCTCCACAACAGCGTTAATCTTCTCCTCGTTGGCATCCATGGTGGTCATGAAATCCTCCTGTTTTTTAATAGCCGCTTCAGCTCCTTCCAAGGTGGTGGGCATTTCAGTATGGGCCAAAACATACTCCTGGTTGAAAAGAAGGAAAAATCCAGCAGGATGAGACTTTGTGAAATTGGACTCAGTGAGAATAATGAAGACACTTTTTCCTATGCTCTACGCTTCCATGCAACACATTCACAGTATCTGCTTCAATATACTTACATGAAATAATCTACTGAATCAGACAAACTAGAAAGCCGGGAGGGGGAAAACCCACTGGGACATCGTAAGTAACTAAGCTTTCGTAAGTGTTTAAATGCTCTACATTTTTTTCTAAAACAGTATGATGAAAGTAAAGCTTGGTGAATCAGCCATAAGGGTCCTTTCACATGCCCAAGAAGGCAACAACACATACCCTTCAAATTCTTTTAAGACAGATTAACAGCCCTGATGCTGGTGACCGTGCTCAACTGTTTCTGTTTCTCTATTTTCAGTCTTGTGTCATCAGGTGATTGATTCTTCCAGAGCAAGGAAGACAGAGCCATTAATCAAAACAAACTGTTCCCCCTGCATCCTCACGGACCTTCCTACTGGATCAGTATCTCACAGAATACTGCCAACTTTATTGCTACTATGAGGACATATTAGAAACATAAGGAATCCTCCACAGTAGTTGCTATAATACTTTGAGAGGTAGAACAGCATCTGAGAAATCTTCATTTATGTCCCCTGCATTGTGATGGGTTCAATCCCTTATAAATTAGGGGTTCAAGTTTCTAAATTATCCTAATTTCATACAGGTAGGGCTTAAACCAGCAGCCCTGAGAAAGTGACCAGGGCCTGCTCTAACAGGAATGAAGGCTGAAGGGTACCTGGTTGTTAAGAAAGGCTTCGGCTTGCTTTGTGTCCCGAAGGAACTGCTGGTAGGCATGGGACTGGGAGAGGAGATTTTGCCTGTTCTCCCACATTTTGTGGAGCTCGTTCCATCCAGTGTCCAAGGCCTGTAGCCGCTGCCGCAGAAACATGTACTGGGCGTCGGTCTGTCCCTGGGTGACCATCTCACCCATGTCCCTCATCTTCTGGTAGTCCTCCTCGTAGTTGTCAATCTCATTTTTGATGTTCTCGTGCTGCGTGAGCAGCTTTTCTGCCTCAGTTAGGGTGTTGGGCATGTCTTCGGAGGCGATGGCCGTTTGGGTCCTAGAGAGCCAGGACTGGAAGTCGTCCAGGTCTCGCAGGAACTGCTGCAGCTTGCTGGCCTCCCCCAGGGAGGCCTCGCGGTTTTTCAGGGTTGTCTTCATCTCTTCCCAAACGTCGCTAATCTCGGCCAGCCGAGACAGGATGGCCTGAGCCTGGTCAGGGTGCTCAGACTCCAGCTTCTCTGCCTCCTTCTGCAGATCACTCAGCTTTGCCTCGATGGCCACCAAGTCCCGCTCCATGCCAGTCAGTTTGCGCTGCAGGGCCATAACACCAGCCAGGTCGTTGCCCAGGTCCTGCGTGGATTCAATCACCTTGGTCTTTTCTCGGATCCACGACTTGGTTTCATTGCACTCGAGGTGGTAGTTCTGGATGCTCAGAGCAGAGAGAAGGGCATCCTTCTTTCGGTCAACTAGTTCTCTGAACTGACTCCACCTATAAGTGCAGGGGCAGTTGAGAGCAGGTGAAAAGGCTGGGTCATGGCACTAATAGTGACAGCCAAAGCTGCCATTACCCCCCCCTTTCCATCTTTGACTACACACTTTTTGGAAAATCACATAGTATGTGGACACCAAATATCAAAACAGCTCAGGGATACAATATAATCTGGAAAAAGCTTAACATGAAAAGGGACTCGTTAAATAGTTCCACCATGAGTAGTGACAACATAATCCTCCCCTCCCGCCGTGAATCAAGGAATTCATGTCTGCCACATACTTCTTACTCAACTCTGAACTGCACCTAATGAGCATTTTCCCAATTCAAAGACTGACAGTAACCTTTAGAACTGCAGCCAGCTTGCTACCACAGCCTACTCAAGTGTTTATTCAACAGAAAGATAAGACTGGAACAAAGGTCTGCCTTGGTAATCAGAACTTCCATTAGCCAACTGTCTCAAACAGGCTGAAATTCTGCTCCAGAAATCATTTGAAAAGGGACACAAAGCACAGGGTGCTACCTGATGCCACCAGGGCCCACCACACTGGGCACAAGTCTTACAAGGCGCTGCCTTCTGATGTGGGGAGGGGGAAGGTGCCATCCTGCCCCGAATGATGTCACCTGAGACACTTCTTGCAAAACCAGGGTATGGCGCAAGGCAGATGCCAATGCCATGATATCAGCACCATAGTGCCAATGGCCCTGTGCAGGAAATTCCTGGCAGCAAGGCTCATAAGTGACCTCACCCCCAGGCCCCACACACAGGGAGTCACCACACTGCCAGTCTCATGCACACCTCGTGTTGAGTTTGTCCTGCTGGGCTTTGATTTCCTTCTCGCTCGGGTGGCCGCTGTGCATGAGCTGTCGTGCAATCTGATTTACCACTGCCACCCGGGAAGCTTGGTTGTTCATTTCCGGTTCCAGGCTCTCAAATCTGAAAAGACAATTCCACAGTGTCATCATCTCTTCGGTCTCCAGTGGTAAAGGAGGATGGGCTGGCCTCCCCAGGACCCCCAGCACTTCCCTGCTCACCTGTGTTGGATGACCTCCAGGTCCTCCAGCTTCTCTGGGATCTGCATGTTGTTGAGCCACTGCTCCTTCTCATCGATCCAGAGCTCACAGGCATCAGCCTCACTGAACATCTTGTACAGGGCCAGGGTGTCCTGCAGCGCCTGCTTCCTCAGCCGTGTCAGCTCTGCCACCTCCTTGTACCGTTCCTCGATGCCCGAGAGCCTGCCTCTCACATCTGGAGACTCTGCGTGCTCCTGGGGGAGGGCACCGGCTTGCTCATGCAGAGTATCGATGGTGGGCCTGTAGTTGGCGATCTCCTCTGCCACGTCCTTGTGTTTCTTGACTAGGGACTGTGTGGAGTACTCGTCGTGGCCCACATCGTTGCTGGAGACAATCTTGAGGATGTCCAGCATCCAAGCATCGATGTCATCGGCATCTGCCTGGAACTGGTGCAACAGTGAGGCTTCCTCCAGGCGTTTTTTCCGGATGGCTGAGAGCTGTTCTAGGTTGGCCCACTGCTCCCGGATGTAAATGATCCTCTCTCGGATTTTCTCTGACCCGAAGTGCTCCTCTGCGATCATGTCTTCACCTTCTTTGATGGCCTGCTCAAAGTGACCGCTGCGGCCGCTCATCTCATCCTCAAATGCTCGGTGCTTGCTGAGCAGGCGTATGACGCTGGTCAGGTCTTTCCCGTAATCGTCGGAGGAGAGGATCTTCTCCTTCTCCCGTATCCAGCCTTCTTCTTCTGCCATCTCCCAGAAGAACTTCCAGAGGCGACGGGACTCTTCCAGACGGGCCCGGCGCTCAGCTGCCAGCTGGCAGAGTTCTTGGTAGCAGAACTCCATGTGGGCCACGCGGTCCCGGATCACCTGGGGGTCGCAGGGCTTGTAACCTGTTTAGCACCAAGAAAAGAAGGTGGGTGTGTGAGAGTTTAGCACAGGCTCCCACTCCTCTGCCAGCAGCAAACCACATCCCATGTGCTTCCTGCTAGGTTACCAGTTCAGTTCTAAGTGCAGGGCCATGTTAAGAGGCAACGCAGTGCCTTCTAGGATCCTGACTGGAAGAGGAGAGAAGGGCAATCATAAAAACTTTTGCCCTTTTAGCAACAGGCAATCAGTTATGAACCAAGAAGCACATAATCCATATGAAAGGAGGCAGTTGCATGTAAATGAATCCAAATATAAGATACAAACCACATCTTCCAAACACCCTTTAAACAGAGATACAAACAAGTGTGCAAGGCATGAGATGCTTGAGCAGCACACCAGGCTGATGGTTTGCGGCCCAATGGGTGTGGTCTGGTAAGTCAAATCCCTCAAAATGAATAAACGTCTCAGTATTTGAGGAAAAGACACGTTCACTTAAGAGCTACAAGGCAGTTAAAAATGTCCAGCAGGCCACCCCATGGAATCTGCTGTATCCCTGTCATGGCAGCAGACAAACTGCTGGGAACCTGCAATGGCACAGTCACTTCAAAAGACCCCCTTGCCGCACACACTCAGTGACTTCTGTAAGAGGCATCCCTGGTGGCTAGGAGGTAATGTCTGGGGTGGTCCAGCCTCACCTTCCCCGTCTGTTGCAAATTTCTGAGCAGAGGCATTGACACCTCTTACGCGCTCTGCCTGGATGCCAATGTCGGCTTCAACGAGGGCGTGCTTCTGTAGCAGATCTTCCACGCCCAGCAAGTGTTTGCCGTAGTCCTGAGACAATAATAGCACCTGTGCACAGGGGGCAACAGAGGAGATATCTGTAAATACAACCCTGATTTTATTTAGCAGCTCAGGATCTCCGGACAAGCTAAGAGCCAACCTGCACCCACCTTTGGCCAGTCTCTCCCTATCTTTCAAGGGAAACAATGTAGAGCAAATCAGAGTGAAACAAGCTTGAAAACCTGCATCAGGAAAGAGATACTAATACTAAACTAAGAATCATCTACCTGGGGATAAGCAAGCCAGAATAACAAGTACAGAATAGGGAAAAAAGTAAAGAAAAAAGGGACAGGGCCTCCCTGGTGGCGCAGCGGTTGAGCGCTGCGCTGTGGAGCTGTCGGCAGCTTGCGATGCGAGTTCGACGCCCAGCCAGGGAGAATCCCACATGGCAGGGCAGACCTCTCCTGCCTCGCCCGCTGCTCTCCTCAGCAGTGTATTTCTGATCTGCCTGTTCTGCTACTCGCTCTGTCTCTGGTGAACCCTCTCGCCGCCCTGCGCCTCTGGCCTATACCCCAGCTTGTATAGATAAATAAATCTTAAAAAAAAAAAGAAAAAAGAAAAAAGGGACAAAAGAAAAAAGGGAGGGAGGGGAACAGTAATATGTGCACGTATCATAGAATGGGACTGCTTGGAAATGGCTGCCAGTGCCAATTTGTGCTTCTTCCCCTTCTGTTCCTGACAGCCCTGAGCATGGAGTTCCCAACCCAGTGTAAACTGGGGCTTGACGAGTAAAATGCCGCACCAACAATTTGTTCATGAAGGCAATCAAGTCATTTCATGGCAAAATACAAAGACTCCTAGAAGCTGCTGGTCCCTTACACAGATGCCTTCCTAAGCCCAGAGCTTACTGATATGCCTCTGCAATACTGACACAATCAACACAATTACAGGGAGGAGATTCTAACTAAAAAGCTTACAACCTACAGCTTTAACCAATAAAGGAGCACGGTCAGCGCCTGTCAAGTTTTGTGAGCTCCAAGAAATGTCTTTGGTTTAAGTTAGAACCCACTAACATTTTCTTTTGTTTCTTCCATCAGTCAGATTTGGAGACCACATCCCACATCCTCTCCAGATGGAATTTCTACATTACTATTACTTCTGAGGATGTCTATGGCTCAATCTGAATTACAGTGTGCATGATTGATAAAATCCAAAGCTAGATCCTCTGCTACATTTTAAGAATTCCTGACAGACCATACCTGAGAATATCATAACTCTGGTACATTAAGAGGGAAAATTCATGCTATCACATGACCTTGCCCCTCTGCCACAAACAGTTCAAGGGAGCAAAAGACAAGGGTTTACAACCCAGGAGGGCAATCTCTTGCATGAGGGCAAGCTTGTGAACACATCGGTGCCAAGATAAAGGAGGCTTCACAGCACCGCCTGGAAACTGGCCTGGCTCTGTTCTCGCTGAGGCCAAACGCCTTCCAGGTGGGGAGCTACTTGTCATGGATGAGCTTTCCAGGGCCTGCATCAGAAGGCACAAACTGGTATAAGACTTGGCACAGTGGCAGGCTGTCTCTGGGTGAGGGAAAAGCCTGGAACTCTGTGCTCAGGGCTGTCAGTAACAGAAGGGGAAGAAGCACAGATCAGTAATAGCAGTATTTCCAAGCAGTCCTGTCCTGTGTGCACCTGTTACTGCATTTAGGCCTAACTATAACTGGGTGAGGTAGACAGAATGTAAGATATCCAATTAAGAGGAAGCACGGAGTCTCAAGGAGATCAGGCAGCCCCAGAAGTCAATTTGAACTCCAGCTGCTCCTTCCATGCTGCCCATCTCTCCAACTGCCCACATCACTTGCTTGGGCCCCTCCCCAAACTAGAGTCACTTGCACAGAAATTAATGAAATAGAAAGCATGTTCAACTCTAAAGAATCAAAAATACAGAAAACCACAATTTGATTCCCTACAGAGAATTGTATGTAAATTAGAGCTGAAGTGCAGTAGCAGACCTCCAGCTACAGAGTTCATTAGCTAACTCTCCCACTTTACAACTCCTTTAACTCATGTGTTAACAATCTTCCCATGGGCAACATGTCCCTTATCTGGCTTTACATAGCTCACAGTTAGACAAGAGATACAACTGTATGCTGAAAAGTGAGTGGGTGTGTCTCAGAAAAGAGGCCTGATGGATCGGTTCCGGCCTCCTTCCAATTTACCTTCATTTCGTCCATCCAGTCCATAATGTAAAGCATTTCCTGGAATATCTTCTGCAGCCCCAGGTTCATCTCGAGACGCTGCCTCCGGGCCCTGAGCAGTTCCAGCAGGTATTCCCAGAGCCGGATGACATTATCCTTCCTCGCTGTGATGCGCTTTATGTCATGGTAGTTTTCAGCCTCAAGCTCTCTGGCCACGGCTACCACAGCCTGCACACGCTCCTCATAAGCAGCAATGTCTGTCTCAATGGCTTCATGCTTTTTGGTGGCAGCCTCAACTGCAGGAAGGTCAAACCCAAAGTTGTCCTACAGAGAAGTGGAATGAAAACAAACAAAATAAAAAAGCCATCTAACGGGAAGTAAGAAACAGAGGACAGAGATGGACTCCAGCGCACACACCTTAACTTTTGGTGTACAACTCCCAACCTGAACTCTGGGCCCACACCCTTGCTGATCTGACCCTCTTTAGGACCCTTAGAACTATGTGCTTGAGTTTGCCTGCCTTTCTCAAGGCAACTCAGTAAGTTCTCATTTTACAGAGGGGTCCAGCTCTTATCTAGCACCTGACTTAGGAGCAGGCGACAGTTCATGTTAAGCCAAGTAGTGAAGAAAGACCACTCATCTGTCTTGAAGAATTAGCTGGTCAAAGACTGAGGGAAAAGAGGGAAGTTTTAAAAAAAATTATATAAATGTGAGTGGTTCATGACATACACTCACTGGCTCTAAACAAACTTTGCTTGAGCTGTTTCCAAATTTATGAAAAGTTAGATAAATAGAAGAGAAAGTTTATTATGGTATGATAAACATCCTCCTCATGGGAAGTGGGCAAGACAAGTTGACAGTGTGTTTCAAACACTGGATTCTGACCATCAGCTGGCCTGTGGTCCCTGTGCATGGTTAATACCCCTAGATCACCCTGGCGGCAGCATCTCTAACAGTGTGTTGAGCAGAACCTGAGACACCAGACGCTGGTTTTCGCTTAGCCACGTCTCTCTCATCGCTGCTTTGCGATCGAATCTGCGGGCTAGCTGTTCCAGTTTCTCCTGTCTTATGAGTTCATTTCGCAGAGCCAGTTCTCTCTCGTGTTCCGCTTTTTCCAGTCTTTCCCAGGCCTACGGAGAAAAGTGAAAAAGCAGTTTCCTGTCATTTTCAAGGACCCAACCTTGGCAATAGTTAACAGCTAGTATTTCTCAAAAAGACCTGAGAACTTAAAAGGGAAATCCCACTGATTCTTTTAAGTCTTGAGAAAAAAAGTGCTCTCTCAGTTCAGCCTCACGGGAATATGCTCCCCTATCTGACTCTAAAGATCCTGCATTGTATTTGGAAAGCCCAAAAGTACAGACGGACATGGAGCAATATAACTAAATTATAAATCATCATCAACAGCTCTAATCATAAAAATGTTAATTATTTTTCTTTTGAGATTTTTTCCCAAAACCCAGATCAGCTATGCACATTTCCTTCTTATGAAATAAATCTACTTCATATTTTTAAAAACCCACTTAAATGAATCTAAATGTGTACAACTGACCAACAGTTGTACATTTTTGAAATTTTTTCAATTAATATTTATTTATGTATTTATCGACCTAACATCTGGTATGCAGCATTGAAAGTCAATATATGTATACACATAAAATTTCTACTTGTAAATAAAGCCCAAGGTGAAAGCCTATAATTTCAGACATAATAGGCTAACAAAGTGTTTGACATCTTCTGTGATGGAAAGAGCCAGACTCTAAAGCTCCAACCTCTAGAGAGTCCAGACAGATAAAATAAGGTTTCCAGTGTTCTTTTCTGCAATTTAAAGTTGCTTGAGTCAACTGTCTCAGAGAGATAAGGCAAACTAAACATGTATCAGAGTAACATGGTTAAATAGGCTGCACCAGGGCTGGTTTGATAAAATCTAGCATCCCCCCTGCCCCTTCAATAGACTGATCCACCACAAGAGTTCACTGGATCCACTGCAACATCCGCACAGCAGCCTCTACTTATCCATT
The DNA here is from genome assembly GCA_004024925.1 of Scalopus aquaticus. Taxonomy (NCBI): domain Eukaryota; kingdom Metazoa; phylum Chordata; class Mammalia; order Eulipotyphla; family Talpidae; genus Scalopus; species Scalopus aquaticus. The sequence continues at coordinate 75,160 of PVIJ01004113.1, read as the reverse complement.
TAGCAGGCAGGGACAGACCTTTCCAGTATCTTGTCCTTGTAGCAGCCAAGACCCAGTGATTGAGCAGTCACCTAGAAAAGGTCAAGGACCCAAATGGGAGACCAGAGGAATCGGCCTTACCTTGTTAATGTCAGAGATGAGCTTCCCCTCCCGGGGCATGTAGACCTTTTGATTGTTGGCCCTCATCTTGCTCTGGATAGTGAAAAGCAGCACTTCCAAGTTCCCCTTCTCTGTAAATCTAAGCACAGAGAAGAATAGTCATAAGCATCATTTACTATATTTTATTCCTTCAAGGGAAGAATTCATTTGCTTCTGAGGGGGTAAAAAAATTCACACAGTCAAGCAATTTTAAAAGCCATTTATCTCTGGTCTGACCTATGTGAAATGCATGATAAAGAAATCTCAGTGGGTTAGTTTTTGACAATCACAGACCTCAAATTATGTCCAAATGTGGAATTTTTCTGTGGCTGTTTGCTATTACTGAGATTTATATTCAGGGGTGCATAATACTAGTCTTTTGCTAATCACCTCAAAGTTTAGACCCTAAGTCCTGAACTAAAGAAATTCTTCCTTCAGAAAGCACAGCTGAAGGTATTCAACAAGGATTATTCCAAATAACTACCTAACATCATTTTCAATGGGTTTCAGAGGCCTTTGCATGGAATTCTTAACTGGGTGGAGTTTTCAGAAAAATGACTTTCCAACTGTAATAAGAAAGAGATAAGGTCTACAATACTTAACCAGCAAATACAAATTTTAAGAAGATGTGAAAAATCAAATATATGGGGGCAGCAAAACCTGAAATGAACTGATATCAAATTATTAACATTTTTATGCAACATAATGTGAATATCTATATTTCATGACAGATTTATTAGTGGGCTTAATTATGGGATATTGCCTTACACCAACCTGGAGTCTTTAATATACAACACATACACTGTGCTATTTTCTAAAATCTAAAAAATTATGGAATTCAAAAACACATCAGACACAAGAGGTTTAGATAAGGGACTTGAAACTTGTACCATTTCTTAGGATTCTCACCTATCACGCACTTCATGTACTCTAGCATTTCTACTGGAAAGAGCACACAGGGCACGATTTGTAATAAATCTCAGCACCAACGATCAGATGAAATGAACAGGACAAGTCACTGCTGAGAAGCATTGAGAGATGAGATAACACAGGTCAGAGAACAGGTCTGCTGCCTGTAGATCTCGCTCTCTCCATATTAATGGCAATGTATTTCAACTGGGATCTTACTTGGGTGGTTTCTCCACAGTGCGGTAAGTGTTAAATGCCTGAAGCTGTTGTTGAACCCCGACCAGTGAATTGGCAAATTTGCGATTGTTCAAAATAATGATGGTTTGTTCAATCCACTCCAGAAGGTCAGAGGCAAGTGATTCATACTTTTCAATCATTTTTTCAGTTTCAATCGCATTGTCAAGCACCTGTGAACAATAGTTAGAAAAATGGAAAAGCAAGATCACATTACTATGGAAGGAAAGATGGCTGCAAGTGCATGGGAGACAGTTACACTCAGTGCACTGGCTTTGAAACAGTTCTGTGTGACTTCAGTACTAAACTCCAGGAACCACTTGTTAACAGGTACTCAGACAGTGTGGCTATTATTTGTGAGCAATGGCAGGCAGCCTGACTCAACTCTTAACAGTTCTGCATCCTCCTGATCCCAGGCCCAGGGTCTGTGATGCCAAATGGCTGCTATAGCCTAAATGCCAAAATTCCCAAGGAAACAAAAAAGGGCTCCATTTTGGTTGGTTCCATCCCATGAATTTTTTATTCTGTAAGAAGATAACATCACCTAGTCTGAGGTGTCTTGAAAATCGGGGCAGGTGAATGGCAGTCAAGTAGAAATAAAAAAGGCATCCTAATGGTGGCTTTTCACCTGAGGAAAGTAGGATTCATGCCCACAACACCGGCCAACTCAGCCAGACTTTCAATGACCAAATTTTCTAGTAAGATGAGGAGAGAGTGTTTCTGGTTTAAGATCTCTGTCAAATCCCTTTGTAGGTATTTTAGCCTGACCTCCGACCTCCTGATACGCTTCAGGTAAAGGCGCCTACTTTTCCCTGCCATGTAAAGAGTCCACCACAAGCTGCTATCGGCTGAATTTATGAGGGAGAACAAGGTGCTAAGTGTTTATACATTAAGACACAAACCTTAACTATGTCTCATGACTTAGGAAACTGGAGTGAGCTTACCTTTCCAATTCGTTTTCCTTCAACAGCCAAGGCCTTCATCTTAGAGAAGTAGTGGTAATAAGTCACCACATAAGTGATGATGGACTTCTCATCAGGATGGTCCACACTGATATCTGTAATCCAGGAAAGATTCAGTTCAGTCCATTGCTCACAGGCAGCAGGAACAACCCATGTCTTCATTTTTTTGTACTTGAGAGTTCTGTCACTAGTGCATTCATTACAAGGATAATGGGGATGAAACCATCTCACTGACTCTTCTATTATATGAATATCCATAAATTTTTTGTACTATTACAATAGAACATAAAAATCTTTTCAGGCATGGCCCTTCCTAGAGGAAGGGAGCCAAGAAGGTAAAATATATGCAAAACGACTACCAAGAGCTGAAGAACACAGTTAAGAATTCAGTCAGAATTCTAAGCAAGGCGGCTGGCTCCCAGACACACCACATTCATCTCTCACTGTCTGTTCTCACCCCTGAGATGGGCTTGTGCTTCCCAAATCTTTGTTTCTGTCAGTGGCACCAGAATTTCTCCCACTCAGTTGTTGGATGTCTTTATTTTCTTGTTATCCATATCCACCTCACTGAGTTGGAGTCTGGATGATTCTGTTTATGAAATCCTTGCCTTCTATTCACGCTTCAGGCTCTCATGGTCATTTAACGAGATGGCATCTACAATAGTTTGCGTAATACCTAATTCACATTACAAATGGCACCCAGCTGATCTTCCAGAAGCACAGTTGTGAACATATTTCCTCTTAGTTCAAAATTACTCCAAAGTGCCCTGCATTCTCTAGAATTTGTCATGACTTTTCTTCCCTTCTTTCCACTTACTGAGTATTTATTGAGCTTCTTCTAAGAATCAAGCACTATTCCAAAAATTTCCAATTCTATTCCCTACTATTTCTTCTGAGGCACTATGTATCTGAACCAAACCAAACTATTCTTCATTCGCCGAACACACTGCAAAATTCCAGTATTCCTTCCCTTTACTCACAACTTCCCTTTGTCTGAGATGGCCTTCCTCAGTCCATCCCCTTCTTCCTATCCCTTCCAGGCCTCACTCAAGTTACCACCCCCACACAGCCACTTTTGATCCCCACAGCTGCAATTAATGTCTCTCTCCTCTGCTCTCTTTAGGATTTTATTTCTATGGACCACAGTGCATATTCTGCCAGGTCCTGTAATAGTTTATGCATGCTTCATTTCTTTCGAGACTAAGTCACTCACAAGCTCAGGGACTTACTATGTCCCTGGTCTTAGTAAGCTCTGTACAACACCAGAGTGTGTGTTCCTAGTATGCTGTCTTGTTGAATAGTCGAAAAATATTTATTTAGTCAGGGAGCAAATGAGTGAAGACGGCCAGTATCAGAGGGAAGTACTCAACTTGGGATAGTCTGGGAATGCACAGGATAGCCCTTAACTGACTTGGGCTCCTTTTCAGTATGCTTTTCATAAGCACCTTCTGTTTCACCTTCCTGTCAGTTCTGCACAAGGCAGAACTGTTTCTTTTATTTTACAGGTGGCAACACTAGAACAAGGCTGGGAAGCTTCCTGCCCAGTGTCACTGAGGCAGGCAATGGCAGAATGGGCCAAAACCACAGAGACTCTTCCCAACTTAAGGGCCCTTGTGGCCAGCTCCTGCACCTATTCAGCCCCGTTTGTGTGCCCCAAGGAGAATTAGAGGAAGGCCACAAGAAAAAGCTGGTGTTTATATGCAATTTAATAAACAAAAAATGTCGACATAACTGGGAAGGAAGAAGCAGGCAAAACTTTGTTAAAAAAAAACTTGTCTACACCGGTATTTCAGCTGATGAACTCAGGGGCACTGGACAACTAATCACAGCTAAGGACAACTAATAATCAAGATCAAATCCATAGGCTAAGTGACATCAACTTAACCTATGTGTTTTTTTAGCTTGTCTTGTGATTTGGGGAACATCAATACCCTTTTCCTACTAAGTAATAATTAGAAAGATAAATAAGCAAGTTACTAAAAAACTTCATCATAGTGATACAAAAAAGCTGCTTTATCAAACTACAAAGAGCTCAGGCTAAGGGAGAACTTCCCATAGGAAGGGAAGGTTAAGTACAAAGACTTATCACAGCCTAAGGAATTTCAGTTTTCTGTTTATGTTGAGAAATCATTTAATGGATTACCACAAAGATAATTTTATCTCAGCTTCCTGTAGTGAACATTTCAGTGAATTTGATGCATTGGAAAATAGCAAGAGCCCTGCTTGGTAGCCTTATGACCTCAATCTGCCCTTGGGGAATTAAACTTCCTGTTCTATATTTATAAGAACGCTAAACTTTCACTCACATGCAGTTTTCTCTAATTTTTGCTCAGAGGTGAGAGGGTCTATGACGCTCTAACACCACAAATAAATTCTCTTATGTTCTTAAATGCTTCTCAAAATTAAAAAAAAAAAATACTCGTGATGGTCTGTGCTAAAACACAAACAGGTAAGGGAGTAACAACTTGTGGGACTGCCCCCATACAGGTTGGTCTTTGAGGCCCTGCTGCAGGAACGCAGAGAGAAAGAGAAGCTGCATGTACAGAATGGAATGCTGTGTCTCCAAGAGAGACAGCCAGAAGAAAGGACTGTTATTCCTTCTTCCACCCCCAATTCCGCTTTCCTGATGCACCTTCCTCATTTACACTCACTTTTGCTCATAAGCAAACACTGTACAATCTCCTAATAAGTCCCCTGCCTCCACTCTCCACCACTGTAAACCATGCCACTTGCCACAAAATATCAGTCAATAAGCATTCTTTGAAAGCCTGTGCAGGTTGTCTTCTGTGAGCACAGCTGCTAAGAACTTTAAATGTCTCTCTACTGCCTCTGGATAACCTTTAAAGAGCGGAACCTGTTGGGCCATCTCCTGCTTTATTATTACCTAAACACCATACCCAATGAACTGTTAGTCCCCAAATACACCACCCTCTTTCCTGGTTCTTCACCTTTGTTCATGAAAGTCCCTGTACCTAGCAGGCCCTCTCTTTTACATGTTTAAGTCATAATCATTTTTCAAGCCCTTTTCAAATGCAATCCTTTGAACAAATCCTCAAGTAATTCCCACACCATAAAGTTCCTTTTCCTTGGATATCTTCCCAAGCATACTGTAAACACAAAACAAACTGATACAAAGCAGATTTCCTTTATTAGACTCTCCATGCAGGAATGCAGGAGATGCTAAAAACTCGCCTTTTATCCTCTAAGTCCTTACCCTCAGGATCCAGCAGTTTGGTGAGGCCAAGGTGTTGCTCTGCCAGGTTAAATGCATTCTGCAGATTGTAGTGTGCATTGGATTTCTTTAGTTTGTCAAAATCTATCAGGTCAGGCCTATACAGAACAAGCGTGGAACAAAAATGATCAAATGAACCACAACCATTACTCAAAAGCACTAAATTCACCACTTAGAGAAGTAAAATTCTACAATATTATTTAATCATCAAACAATGAAACCTGATTTTTGAATAAAAACTTCAATGTTTATTAAGAAAAGTGAAGGTAGTGGGTGGGTGAGCTTGTGTATTTTGTTTGGGAGAATTTACATATTTTCTCACATGTTCCTCACAGTGAATGCAGGACTTTCCACAGTGGTGTCAACAGCTAAGTCAGTGGACAGGAGGATCAAAAGTCACCCCAGTCTGCAAGAGAAGTGTGTCAATGTCCTAACACAAAATTGCTTGTGTGACGTCTCAGGACTTACCGGTGTTTGTGTATCAGTGCATTGAAGGCCATGCCATCCCTCCAGCTGGTGGTGAAATTGTGAATGTTGACATTGGGGTACCTGTCAGAGAAAAAGCAACTGAATTACCAAAAACAGGCTTATGATTTTGTTAAATACAGTGTTAAAAAGAAGTGTATAATAAGTACCATAAAAGTCTGAGGCAGTGATTACTAGTAATAACAATCAAGTTAGAGCAAGTATCACCTCAGTTTCAGCTTGCTGTAAACTAAAAATAAAATGCACAATCACGTGACCTTTCTTCCTCAGTAATTCAGACAAAAGATGTAAACTATGTTCTATATTTAAAACACCACTGTTACCGAGGGAAAAGTGACGACAACCTAGACACCCTGAAGCCTTTTTGTTTCTTCTTGCCTTCAGAGTACCAGGATTATTCACCAAGAGCCAAACTCGCATGTTGCTTTGGGAGAGAGGAAGTAGGTGGGATTACCAATTCATGGGATGAAGTTTTATAAATCAAGTACCTTCCTGCAAAATGTTCCTATCAGTCAGCTATGCTACACCATACAGATGATTAATGAAACTTTGTAACTTAGTCTCCATACTACGCCACATGCTTGCTATTGTTGACTAATCATGTCCATTACAGTGACATCTGTCCTCCGAGTAATTCTGACAGTAACATTCCAATTAACCTAGTACAAAATCAGTTCTCAATAAGTACCTATGAGGCCTGACAATTTCAGTGAGCAACAAAAAAGGTGCTATTCTTTAAAATATATATTTCACTGAAATTTCAATGGAAGAATAAAGGGAAGGAGAACTGAGACAGACAACAAATAAAGAAAACTCAATGTTTGAGGAGCAAAGCTCCCCAAAGCATCAGAAATTAAAGGTAAGAGAAATCCACAAATGTTTGTTTTAAATAACATAGATGTGATTCCTAAAAGTGGCCTGCAGCGTTTTAAAACTCACGCTCTACTGTATTCTGGCATTTCCTTAATGAAGACAGGGAAACCGACTATGGAGGAGATAAATTCAGAATATAAATCATAATTCCTTCCAATTCTTGAGAGGAACCTAAAATGTTATCAACTGTTTATGACTTAACAAGACTTCTCAATGGAGACCTGTCAACACCTATTAGTGATGAACACAGCAGAGCTTAGTGCTATGAGAAGCAATCCCTAATCCCCTCTGAGTTCACACTCACCCAGCTGTCTTCATCTGGCACCATAACAGCAATGCATCCTTGGCAGATTTCTTCTCTTTGTTGTCTTCAGTCTCCACACTGATATCCTGGATCTAAGAAGTACAAAGAACAGATGGGTCATCTACCTCATAATAACAATCACTGGAGAACAGGTTTGTATGCACACAGAAAGCAAACTTTACATCAAAGCCCAGCCTTGCAGACTAACTATTGAGTGTTAATTAATGGTAACTGCAATTACCATCAGGGTTCACCTTAAAGAAATACTGACCAGAACTAGCTTTTCTACTTTGCACAGAAATAAGGCAGAAGTGAAAACTAGTTACCTGCGCAAATTCCCAACACCGATTAGGAAATCATTTCTACTTTTAAGCCGATCTTTCTAACCTTAAGTTAGCATAGTGGTTCATACAGTAGCCCTTTAACCTTATCAGACTCCAGAAAAATAGTAACGTCTATTTTTCATAACCAAACATTTTCCACATCATTAATGAAGGGTATGACCACCTTCATGGAGGAAGGCTGTGTATACCATTTCTGAAAGATGACCCCAATCTAGTAAAAGATATAGTTAAATACTTTGTTTCCATGGGCCGCTATGGTCTGAATGTTTGTGCACCTCCAAGCCCAAAATTTTAACCCCTAATTAGTAGGTGGAGCCTTTGGGAGGTAAATCATGAGGGTTCTGCCCTCATAAGATCAGTGATTATCAGGTTACAATGGATAGATGCACTGTAAGAAGCTCCAGAGAGATCTCAAACGCTTTCTATCATGTAAAGATACTTGAAGTCTGACCTGGAAGAGGATCCTTACCTAATCAAGCTGCCACTTCTCACATTTCCAACCTCCAGAACTATGAAAATAAATTTCTATTGTCATAGTTACCCAGTCTGTGGTTACAGCAGCCTGAAGGGACTAACACAGCCTGCAGTCATGCCATAACACAGACGGCATACATTCAGTATTACACACAGAGCCTGGTCTACTGGCACCAAAATCAGACTGCGTAGATCTGAATCCAGGCGCCAACACCTACTGTGTGTCCTCTGGCACACTAACAATGGCTACCTCACAGCACTGGTGTGTACTTAAATGAAAAAAGAATATGAAGTGCTAAGCACACAGTCAGGAACCAGAGATTTGAGTGCTTTGGTTATCAAGTCGTGTGATTTTACACAAATGCTTCAAATATCCATCTATATTTAGAATCTTGCCCATAATTAAAAAATGTAGAAATGAGGGCTGCAGCTATGAGGTTAGTCTATGAGACCATCCATCTTCTTTCAGCTCAAATCATTCCAAGATTCCTTGCCCTGGCCTCTATAAAATGTCTTTCCATTTAATCTATAAACATGCCCCATGATTATTTTTGAAAAACAGAGAAGATGAAATGTAAGATTAGTAACTTAGAAACCTTCAAGCAGGGGGAAAAAATCTAGGAACTGAAATACACTTAGATTCTCCATTTTTAATTGTGATAAGTATGTGAAATCTGAGTTTACATAAACCGCAAGTGAATGTGAAAGAACTCTCACTCAGAGTTAAGACACAGGCTCAACAAAAAAAAAAGTGGGATTTTATACATTAACCCCTGTCAAATTTCTTATGCTTCTGTGCGAAAAAAGGGAAGGCTTCCAGACTTGTTGATCTAGAGGTATCATTTAAATTTTCTGAAATGTAGACAGCTTCCTATTTAGACGAGGCAAACTCAAAGACTTTCATTACGGTTTCTCACACCATATTTTAAGGGACAGCAGAATAAAACCTGAACACATCCTGGGAGTTCTGGACACACACAAGCATGTGTGTGAGCATACACACACACACACACACACACACACACACACACACACACACACTCCCACCCACCCCACCATGTTGTCCAGGAACCTTAAGACAAGGTGGTCTATTCAGGAGCTGAGGGGAAAAAGAAGAGATCTTTGTAGGTTATATGGAGAAACTTTACAAAGAGGCAGAATGTGAGCTGGGCTTTGGCCAATGCACAATCAACACATATTTGTGGAGTGGTTGATGGCTTAATAAAACTGCTAGATGAAGCTGGCTCCCGTAAGATGCCAGCCAGTACTGGCGGCCATGCAGTAACATCAGCAGCCTATGCATCTTGCCTCAAGAAAAAGGGAGAAAGTACATACCAGCATTTATAGGTTCAACTACAGAGAAGGGCAGCATGGCAGGAAGCTAATTAGTCAATGACTCAACCCAGTTCAGGCTGAGAATCCTGGAAAGGGCTGCCTATGCCAGCTCCCCTACACAGGCACTGACCTAATGTCAAGAGAGGCCTTCGGCAGAATGCTTTCTACGCTCTGATTACTACAGGTTGATAGAACTTTTTAGTCTACGGAACTCAAAGGCTCAAATGGTATCCTAATTTTACCTCTGTTGGCCTAAGATCCAAGAGCAAATAATTAGTGAATTCAATGGTATTTGCTCCACTTTCAAATCATTCACAAATTAAAATGATGAAATCTACAGTTCTATTTGCAAGTGTTCTTGATTATGATTAACTTCATGAATGACGTCATCTTTAACAGGGATTCCTTACTCAGAACTGCTTAATTGGAATCATGGGGCTAGGACCTGGGAGTCTGAATTAGGAAAGTGCTTTCCTGAGGGAGCAAGCTGATTAGGAAGGCTTGGGAACTACCCATTCCAGAATCCGTTACTTTGTGTAACTCCAACCCTCACCCCACACCCCTTCCCACATATATACCCTGAACATTATAAACATAAAACCAATCCCAACCCCAGAGGAAGTGGAAGGGGGATTGGTTGCAGGGTGATTTCAAATTTTAATAAGAAAACAAGTGGAACTATGATCTGATTTCCGGTTTCCCCTGTTATGATGAGTTTTTATTTACCCAGAAAAAAGTCAATCAGACTTTAACAAAGGAGGGTAATAGGAAGGAAAAGCACAGAGAACACAGCCACTGAGGAGAAGGACTATTAGGACATTTGTTTGCAGAGTAACCTGACACTCTGGTAAAAGTATTTCTTGCATTCAAATTTTAATTGAAAAGCATGAGCATGAAATGCTTCATGCATGCACCTGTGATCAGGCCAGAGGTGTTTCTCTTTTAAGAGGTCAGCGGAGTACACTGCAGACCCAAATGGCTGTGGGATTCTGTGTAAGGCTCCTCTGTGTCTTTCTTCCTAAGGTGAAGGAGCTAGACTATGATCTCCAAAGCACCTTTCAGCTTATAAAGCTTCTATATTCAGAACCTTCCCCTCAAGTATAACAAGCCCATAAAAAGCATCATCAATTCAAGACAATCATATGGCTTTTTGCATTTTCCTTTTGAAAACTGCTTCTTCACATCCCAGAGGATAATGGGTGATGGAAATAGAGCCTACACATGTCACAATCCTAAGCCACTTCAAAAATATTTGGTCATACATGCCATACTCCGGTGAAGTTCAGAGGTCTAGAGCTAGCAGTCTCACATCAAACACAATCTTATTCCTCTGCTCCTGAAAACTGAGTTGCAGAGACCAGTTAAGTGGCAACCTGGGATAAAGCCCAAAAGTCCCCCTTTCAGAAAAGCCCAAATTTTTAGGGGCCAGCAAAACTGCAGGAGGAGGGCAGCTGGGTGCAATACACCACTCTGCACACCCGATTCTGAGATGAGGTGTTAACCTGGTTCTTGGGAGGAAGGCCTGGTTCCTTACCTGGAAGCGCAGGATGATGGTCCAGATGAGGCCAAGGGTCAGCCGGTGGTTTCCATCCACAATGTCATGGGACCCCATGTTCTCAAGATGGACTCTCTGCTCCTTCAGGAACTGAAGGGCTTTGTCCACATTCTCCAGACAGTGGATGCGCATTCGTCCCTTGGTAGGTTTAGGCTAGAAATGGGAGAGCACAGGTGAGAAGAGATCCTCCAAAGGGGGCAGACGCGGGCTCGGAGCGCCTGCCTGGAGGGCTCACACGTGCCCCTCCGTGCAGCATTCCCCCCCACAAACCAAGACACTAGGAAACACATGCTCACCCAATCCAAGGGCAGTATTTATCTAAGAGCCTTAGAAAAGTTTACTTAACAGATGGTAACTGATCACTCTTTAGAGGTTTGTTTAATCATGGAAGCTACACATTTTAAAAATGAACATAGAAACTCCAAGTGTAGGGGAAAAGGAAACCCAATTTTTATAAAGAATTTCAAAGCTATAGCTGCCACCCATACATGTTTTTGCAAAAGCACAGCAAAATACCTCTGAGGATCTTCTGGCTATATTAAAATGTAAAAATAGGTTTGTGATTTGCCAGGTTGATCATTTCCCAAGGTTGGCTCAAAATAAAAAAAGGGGATACCCAATCAGGAGGAATTTTCAAGTGTTGGCTTTGAGAGTGTGATGGGGAGGGGATTGAGTAAATGGGTGTGACTTACTGAAAAGAAAGGATAAAGGAGAGAAAAAAAACTAGCATACAGTTGAACCTGAACAACAAGGTCTGAACTGCACGGGTCCACTTGCACAGGGCTATTTTACAACTCCCCCCTTCTTCCTCCCCATCAGCCTACTCAACATGAAGATAATGAGAATGAAGACCTTTATGACTATGCACTGAGAGTTTTAACATTTTCTTCTCTCTAGCTTCCTTTACTGTAGAAATACAGTGTACAGTATATATGTATAGAACACACAAAATGCATGCTATTGGTAAGGTTTCTGGTCAACAGCAGGCTATTAGTGGTTATATTTTAGAGGAGTTGAAATTTATACACAGATTTTTTAAAAAAGATTTATTTTCATTTATTTATGCATATAAGAATTGGGGAGTAGGCTAGCAGTGGGGTGGTAAAAGGATTCATCAGAGACAGAGTGGGGAGCAGAACAGGCAGATCTACTGAAATATACTGCTGAGGGGAGCAGTGGGCAAGACAGGAGAGGTCTGCTGTGCCATGTGGATCAGCTTCCTGGCTGGGGATTGAACTCAGGTTGTAGTGGCTGGGGAGAGCCTGAGAGCACTGAGATTTTAACCCTTGCACCACCAGGGAGGCCCAATAAACACAGGTTTTTGACTGGAGGTATGTGTCCCTAATCCCCACATGGTTCAAGAGTCCAGTACTGTCAAATTTTATTTTATTTTTATTTATTTTTACATAGAAGAAATAGGGTACAGGCCAGAGGTATGGGGGTGTGTGTGAGAGAATTCACCAGAGACAACAGGCGGATTTACTGAAATACACTACTGAGGGGAGCAACAGGCAAGACAGGAGAGGTCTGCTGTGCCATATGTGGGTTAGCTCCCTGGCCAAGGATCGAACTCAGGCCACAGCAGCGACAGTGCTGAGACTTAACCCCTAGACCACCAGGGAGGCCCTGTTGTTTTAATACCCCAAAGATTTCTTCCTTTACCCAGCTATGTCAAAATCCAAAACAGGTCCTTGGAAAGTGAACATTTAAATAAGGAATGCAAAAGATTTACACCCACACACAATTCTCAAGGGGTCTCCATTACTACTATGTCAAAAGCAAGTCCGAGCCCTCTGTTACCAGCTCCATGGTCCCACCCACTTATTTCCTGTCATCACTGCCCCTCACTGTTGCCCCCTCCAGCAGATCTCACCACTTTGCAAAGACACCCCAGGCTGTATATACCCCACCAGCCAGACTGACCAGTGGCTGCAGTCCTTCCTCCCCTGCATCTCCTTGGCCATTTCACCACACTCCTACCACCTTTCAAGGCTTGGGTCAAGGTACATCTTTCCTTCCAGGAGGCATTTGTAGCAATCCCAGAATTCTTACAAGTTGCCTTCCCCCAAAACTCTACACAGTCATAATCTAAATGTTCAGGAACTTATCATGCTCTATTTTCTATTTTTACTCTATTTCATGTATTGCTTTTATTACTTCCAGCTAGAATACTGGCTTCTTCTTGCTCTGTACTTTTGTTGTATTCCCAGTGGTCTCTGGTTTGGTGAGGAGTACAAGGCCTGCACAAGGTAAACTAGAGGAAACACCCTGGCGGATGGGGTGTGGTGTGTGCTCTGAGCTGGCCTCAGAGAAGAAAAGCAGGCAGCTTTGGGGTGAGCAGGACACACCTAGCAAGGGTGCAGCCCACTTTCCCCCTCTGCAGATGAGAACTGAGTTATTTGCTACATGGAAAAGGTCTGAAGGGAAGATGACTTAGTAAGTGACCATTTTAAGTCCACCTAGTCTAGGATTATTATCTTTTCCCCGACTTTCTCTTTCACAAAATAAAACTAGCAAGCATGGAAGAATGTGCTTTGATCTGAGGAAAAAAGAATGCAACCAGAGGCCTTGTCGCAAGTACAAGATTCTCTTTTCGAATAGTAGCAATGGAAAAAGAAATATCCCAAAGTCAAGCATTTAACACTATTATGGTAGCTTTAAGTCCCAAATAGGCATTTTCTCTTGAGAAATTTCCCAACTAACTTATGTGGAAAATACTAGGATTTTATTACTTACGTCAAGTGATACCATTACATCAAAATCGGGCACTCTAATGAGGTAAGAAAAAGGATGAATATAAAATGGGGGATGGGGCTCAGTCTAAATTTCATCACTGACTGGATAAAGAGTACCACTTTGCTCTTTTTCAAAGTTACGCCCACCAGTCTCCCCCAGAGAGCCACTGGACAACAGAGTTACCTCCCCTGGCTGGATAGATGTGTGCCTAACAAAAGTGTCCCTGGTGAGGGTAAGCAGCCACCAAACTGTTCCTTATTCCCCCACCAGTAAGTGGTCCTCTCCAAATGCTGAGAAAATGACCACTCACAGCAGCTCCTTGTTCTCTGATCCATGTGGCTTCTAGGTTAAAAGTGACTCCTGGCCAAAGCTTTCTTTGAACTTGAAGGACAGGCCTTTACTGCCTCTAGGTATGTGTGGTATAAAAGCTTCTGATTATTTCTTTTTTGCTGTTGAGGTTTTCTCCTCAAGCTCTTCACAGTGATTGGGTGCCTGGCCAGCAGGACTGTAATGGAAACAGCACAGGTGGGTGGACCACTAAAAAAGTGTCTTCATGCTGAGCATGGCAGAGCTGTCAGGAGAAGGGCGTACCGTCTGCAAAGAGCAATCTCATAAGTCTGCCTCTCAGAGGCCAGGAAAGGACATTTCTTACTTAAGGAAGAGAGAAAATGTGTGGATGGAATCAGGAGCTAAGGAGAACAAGGAACAGATTGGGGGCTGTGGGCATCCATAGGTTCTATCAGGCATAACCACCAGTCTTCTTTCAGACTTTTTCTTGAAAAACTCATTCTTAAACACACATGATTCCAAACAAATACATTCCAAGCTTCTGTCTCTCCATAAAATCTCTGTGGAATGTTTATGTGTTCCCATATGAACATGGGGTACAAGCATGTGGGTAGGGGAGAACTGTGAAAGGGGCCCACTTGCCTGCAGGGTGAGGAAGGCTAGACCCACACTACCGAAATCCCTGGTGACCAGCTATGCCAGAACAGCGAAAAATGATTCTCTGCAGCCCAAGCTGTAACTCAAGTTCCCAGCAAGCACTAGCCTCCCAAAACACTAGCTCATGAGACGAAGGAAGGCATGGACATAAAAATGGCAGACAAACCTCTTCAAGTAAATGATCAGATGCTTTCAAATAGTTAATGAAAAAAAAATTTTACCAATTTCCAAGTCAGGGAAAATAGGAAATCTTCAGGATCCCTCCCCTTCCCACAATTCTCCCAAAATCAAACCAAGATTTTTAGAGATTGATACTCTCTACTTTTCTACCCCTAAAAGTTTTATTTCTCCAATTTCCAACTGCTCCTAACCTTTCTATCTTTTAAGACATCAAATGTAAGCGAAACAGATCTACACAATACATTCTGGTGGACAAGTGAGTGTAGAAGATTCTGATTTTAACGTGCTCATATTCAAATTACAATTTCCCTACTTTCTAAAGAAATCGGTGCCTTACCTTTGAAGGATTTAACCACAAAAATGGGGATAATAGCGATACAATTATCTCAAAGGGTTATTACATAAATGAAATGGTAAGCTAATCATAATCACTGTGGGGTTTTCAAACCCACAGTGTCTTTCAGCAAAGGACACCTCAAATATTTTTATCACAGCAATTCTCCTTATGGGGGGGGTGCCTCTCCCTGTCCCCATGCCACCTGGGTCCCAATTTATTTAGAAATAACACACCACTCTGTGGACAATGAGAAGTGGTTTTGTTTTTTTTAAAGAATTTTTATGTATGTATACAAGCTGGGGTACAGGCCAGAGGCACAGGGCGGTGAGAGGGTTCACCAGAGACAGAGTGGGGAGCAGAACAGGCAGATCAGAGATACAGTGCTGAGGAGAGCAGCGGGTGAGGCACGAGAGGTCTGCCGCGCCATGTGGGGTTCTCCCCGGCCGGGCATCGCACAGGCATCGCCCTCGGCCAACAGCTCCACAGCGCAGCGCCCAACCGCTGCGCCACCGGGGGAGGCCCAATGAGAAGTGTTTAAGGTACAGATAGACTTTTCTCACTAAGAGGCAGAAAAGTTGGTAAACATCAACTGAAAAGCAAGTTTAAAAACAGAAGAGTTTGTGCCCAATAAGAGTGATGATGAGATTAACTTTATAATTCTACACCCCAAATTAAACTCTGGACCAAAATAAAAAGAAAAGGTGGTAGACAAAAATGTAGCTGCTTGGCGTCACAGAGGAAGGGGAGTTGGGATGACAGAAAAGGGAGGAGGTAAAATACCCACACTTTGACAGCACCTGGGGCTTCCATACCTATACTACCTCGATGATACAAAACTGATGGGAAAGCATGCATGGAAAGCATGATTAACAGAGAATTTAAATGTCATCATCAGTGTGGTGTAGCTAGCAATTCAAACTAGGCCAACTCTTGCACATTAGGTTATTAGATTTGCTTTGTCACCTCACTAAACTACCTTTACATTTTTCAAAACACTCTCATATTTAATTTCTATTGAAGCTCACTCATCTTCAGCGGAATATGCACCCTTCTTAAACCAAAAGAATGAGACTCGGTAAGGTTAGAGAACATATGGGTGCACAACATGAGGGAGGAGAAAGAATCAAGACTACAATTCAACAATGCCAACTCCCAATCCTGAGTTCTGTTTGCTTCAGAGAAGTGTTCTAAGATGTTTTCAGACTCTATACTGGGTTCTAGGTCATATACACTACAGAGCTCCTAACATCTAGAAACTCTGGGTTACCACTTACTGAGCAACTGTTGTGTTTACCTCTCTGTTAGGTGGTTTATATCTGTTAGCACATTTAACTCTTACAATAACACTGCATAATAATAATTACCATTTTTTTCATTTTTTATGGTTGTGAACACACTGGCTGAGGGATGTGAAGCCATCCATGCAGCCAATTAGTGTGCAGTGGGCCAGGACCAAAGTTTGTCTCCACGTTACACCAAGAACCCAGAACATGGACTATAATTAGAATGGTAAATGCTTCGGTGTGAAAGGAAATAAGCAGACTCAGTTGCCATCTGAAAAAAGTTTTCAATTTTTTAAAAAACTATTTTCATATCATTAATCTTCTCAAGCGGAAGAAGAGATAACAATGGAAAGAACTAAACACACCAGAACTAAAGGGAAGGGCAAGTCTCTAGGTAATAAACACTTTAAGCCTCACCCCCAAGAGAAGCTAATTCTGCCAAGAAAAGCATTTCCTATCCTGTCTCAATCAATTATTATCAAATTCCTAGTGTGACATAGGTTTGTTCCCATAGCAACATAGCCTGCTCTGTACCATGTGTAACTTCCGATGAGGCAGTTTGAAATGCTGTTAATGTGGGTACAAGGATCTATACCACCAGACACGCATGTGACTCAGAAACTTAGGCAAGGAGGCCTGTCCTTGAAGGAAATGCCTCAGAGCTTACTGAGCCTCCTTTAAATCATTTTTACAAGCTTCCCTGCTTCCCCCACAACATGGACCTTGCTCCTGGTTATGCCGGCTCTTCTCCTGCTTCCCCTGCCCAAGGTCCCTTTCTGGTCTCAAATTTTTACCAGACGTACCTCCATCCCTGCCTTGTTCCAGACCCTGCCTCTGACTCCCAAGGACAAGTGGGAAAAACAAGAGTAAGCAACCATCTCTGGCACCTGAAAACTTAATTCTAATTGCTTATTAGAGCAACTAGTCCAAGACCTGCCTCTGAGAAGAGCAGTGTGCCCTGGGGCAAGTTCGCCAGCGTATTGCTCATGCCCTTGGAGAGGAATGAGGGGGCTGGATGGCTCCTCCCAGACCCACCTCTCAGCTGGGTGCCTGCCAAGCCTTGAGTTTGGGTCAATTACACTCTGCAGAGGCATCAGGATTTGTGGAACTACACAATGATCACAATGTTAGGAGTTCTGTCAGAGTCTAGAGATGGAAAAGAGAAAACAAAGGCTTCCTAGAGCTGATTTGACCTACTTGAATATGAGAGGAAGACTTAAGGGAGGGTGCCCTTCCTGGCAGGGAGTTTTGGGAATCCCTCCTACTCCCAAACTGGGCTACCCTGTTCCAAGCTGGTAACCCCACTCCCTCTGACTTTCTCCATGGGTAGCCAAAGCAACTAGAAGCCACTTAAAGTGACAGCTCTCCAAGGCTGAAGTGCTGGCAGGTAAAAAGAGCACCAGTCCTGGGGTTAGGGAGAAGCTAACTCTTGGCCTAAATCTGCTTCCACAACATGCCCCAGGGTTGGCTACCCCCCACTTACTGTTGCTGAGTTAGAGCATCTATGAAATATAAGGATTTAACTTGGTGGCCACTACCGTCACTTCCAGTTATAAAATACGATCTTTGTGCAGCAGGGTGGGAGACTCACTAGCAGGCAAGTGGAATTCTCAAGTCCCAAGTGATCTCTAGAGAAAAGACACTAACTTCTCTGGTCTCTGTATACCAGTATGATAGACATTTGTATACCAGTATGATAGACATACTGGTATGTCACACACACACACACACACACACACACACACACACACACACACACACACCCACACACCCAACCACCCTTCTCTACCTCATACTGAAGGTAGGATGGGGAGCGCTATTTCCAAAATCTCCTCTAGTATGACAGGCGGCCAAACTAATTTTATAAGAAGTTCCCAAACTCCTCCCTACACATTTAACTTGGAGGTTTAACAAGAGCATAAATGATTGCAACCTCATTAAAGTCAAACAAGGACCAACACACTGTGTTCCACTGGTCCTGCCTGTCTCCTCCCATTGAGACCCACTCACGCAGACTATTTTCTCCTTCTCAGGGTTCGGTGGGAAAAGGAGACCTGGGCTGCAGTCCAAGGTCTGGTCCCGCTAGGGGACGCGGGCCCTGGGCAAGTCACCGGTCACTCTGTTTATTCCACAGAGGAGTAACAGAAGTGCCGACCGCATTAGATTGTGAGAACCAAACAAAATGATGCGTGTGACAGTGGCCTGCAAACACTGAAAGAGAGATGCACTGAAGTTACTTACCACACCCTTACTCCTTCCAAAAACAAACTCCAGTTTAGTGAGCGTGCTATCCCTGCACCAGTTCCTGACATTCCCAGCAAACGCTCTGTTCACTCTTCCTCACATCTGGCACTGACTCCAATATTCTCTACCTGTCTACCCACACCTGGATCTTCTTGTATCATACCTGGATACCATGGAGGTAAGTGGGCTCCACCTGGATCTTCTTGTATCACACCTGGATACAAGAAGATCCAGGTGGAGCCCACTTACCTCCATGGTTTCTTGACACCACATCCAGAAGGCCGTTTTCCCTTCTGAACCCTATGGCTTTGCGTCCATTCATTCAGACTTTATCAGAGGATATCCTTACTATTACTTTTATTCACTCTTTGCATTTGTGCACCAGACAGACCACTATTTTAACAGGTGTGTTCCTCTGTGGCAGGTTGTTTAGAATAAAAGTAAATTCTCTCACCAAATGATATTACAAAACCAGTCACGGTTTGTGGCCAGTCCACATATGTGCCAGCGTGGTTCTTCTGACAAAAGTCTTGGGTAAAACTCAGAGTCACTGAATGTGGGATTTAATACTTAACAAATCTCATGCTAAATCTGTATTTTTCACCTAGTTCAGCCCATTTTGGAATTAACGATGCCAAAAAAAAAAAATCCTCTTTTTTTGTTGCTTTCTCTTCTTTTAGATTAACAAGGTGAGAAGACAGAGTATCAGGACAACAAGAGGCAAGTAAAACCCAATGATTAACTGTGAACGGAAATGGCAGGGTTGGGGGAAGGCAGAGGAGTTTAAAAAACCTTGTTTTCTCTCCATCAGAGGGAGGGCTCAGTCGGGCAGAAATAAAGCAGAAAACTGGCCATCTTACCTAAAATCATCTTCACTGCTGAGGCATATGGAAGGACAGTGACAGACACAGGCAAATGTCCAATGCAGATGTTAGAACCTGGGGCCCCACTTTACCATCACCAAGTCTCGGCCTGAGGATATCATGCCAGAAACCCCATTTTCCCCAGATGTTAGCGGTGCAGAGGGTAAACCTTTTCCCTCAAGTCCCAATCTAATCTGGTTCTGGGATCTGGGAACAATGACAAAGTGACGAGTACAGATTCTGCATTCTCCATTTCTACCTGTTTGGTAGATGCTAAAGTCAAGAGTGGGTCTACATTTTTCAGGAAATTTACAAGCAAGACCTTTATGAGAGTAACAATCCACAGTGATTTCAGTTATTGTACAGCAGCTATGTTCACCACTATACCACCAACCCTGATTTCAGTTATTGGAAAGTTATTCCAGTTATTGGAAAGGAATGTCCTTCTTTGTCATCAACCCAATCCCAATTAGTAGCAACTTCCTGACCGAGACTCAGAGTTTCCTTACTGCTCCATGAGCTGACAAACCCAAGAGGGCCACTTCTGGATGGGGATCCTGCCCAAGCCAGAACCAGAGATGGGGAGTTGTGCCTTTGGATGTTCCCCACACTCTATCAGAATCATATGCCTTAAATAACCAAAATGCTGATGTAAAACCTGCTCAATTTTAACTCAAATTTTATCTAGCCAAAATTTAAGACAGGGCTATATGAAAATGTCTGAATTGTTATTTTTTAAAAATAAATCAGACAGGGCCTCCCTGGTGGCGCAGTGGTTAAGCACTGCGCTGTGGAGCTGTCGGCAGCGGTGACGCGAGTTCGACGCCCGGCCTGGGAGAATCCCACATGGTGCGGCAGACCTTTCCTGCCTCACCCACTGCTGCCCTCAGCAGTGTATTTCTGTCAATCTGCCTGTGCTGTTCCCCACTCTGTCTCTGGTGAACCCTCTCGCCGCCCCACGCCTCTGGCCTGTACCCCAACTTGTATGTATAAATAAAAAATAAATCTTTAAAAAATAAATAAATAAAATAAATCAGACAAATTATGTCCTCTGTAAAAAGGGATGAACTGGCTCAAAGAATCTATTAGTATTAATAAAGTATCAATACATCTAGATACCAAAGTCCCTCAAACACTATCTACTACCTACTGTCAAACTGGTGCTAAGAGCCAGGGCTAAAATACCAACTGCGACACGGCTCCAGATGGAGTGCAAATGTTCATGTTCCCATGGTTGTGGATCACCAGTGCAGAAAGCCCAGTGCTGACTGAATGTGATCTGATGACACACATTTCATTGTGCGCATTAATCTACTTAAACCTGGAAGTGCTAACCACAGTTTTGGAATCTGAATTTGCAAGGATCCTTTGGGGTGAGGTGAGCCCTCTGGGGGGAGGCTGTCTCCTACAAGGAAGGTATCTAACATGAGTCCCATCTAGCCTCTGCAACTAATAGCAGAAAGGTTTGTGAATTAAATACACCTCAGGGCCAGAAAGGCTGAAAGTCTCCGGTCCAAACAAACAAGAGTTTTAGCTCACATTATCTACAGTAGCTTTATTTTCTGGAATAAGATGATTAATCAGACCACTCAACCTACAATCAGGACTGGCTGTGAGGAATGGATAATAAAAGAAGTAAAAGCACTGGGCAGTGTACTGTAATTTCAGGCACTGACTCCCTAAGAGGCTGTAATGCCTATCATGTCCTTTTCTATCCCAACACGCCTAGGTTTCTGGGTAACTGCAAAAAAATATAAAAAATAAAATAAATAAATAAAAAATAAATAAATAAAATAAAACAAATAAAACAAACCCAAATATTGCCTGCAGGAAACAAAAGAGGAGTGGGAGTCAGTGTCCACATGCAACTAAGAATTATTCTTTGTTGGTTCCTTTTTTCTCCCTATTAATATTTTGGTTGCCCTGTCCAGAATTAAAGGACAATGGATGGGATCCCATTTACCATGTGAACATTATCAAAGACACAATCTTTCTGTTGTAAAAGCATCAAGGACCTTCAAAGGCGAACAATTTACTTCCTATAGCCTGGAAGACAGGACCCTATTGAGGGGAAAATGTTCAAACTACTTTTTACCCATGTGGCCTTAAATGATTTTTTTAAGCTACTTTCAAAACAACATTCATAAATCAATAAACAATTATACAAGGTTAAACATTGAAAGGGGAGAAAAAGGACGAAGGGTGGGGGAAGAGTCTTGGTTACCGAAACTGTAAGTTGCATGTTGAAATCATTCTAGCCAGCTCTCAAGTCTTGCTTCAAAAAATAAGTTAAAATGCAATAAATGACTAGCCCTTGCCTTCCCCACATGGGCTCACCCTATGAGCCACCATCCTGACTACTGCCATGGTTGTGGGTGAGAGCCTCCTTCATCTCTCTACATTGTCTAACCTAACCCACAAACTCTAAAAGAAAATGAAGCTACAAGGTTTGCATACTCAGGGAACAAAGAGCAGGGATAAAACCCTCTATGGGTAAGAGATGGCTTCATTCTTTTTCGGAGGACCCTGTCACTGAAGGGAGGATCAGGGAGAGGGAAAACTGTCTACCCTTTTATCCAGGTCCAGAAGAAACTTTGCCCGTGGGCTAGTAAAAGAACAGGATACAACCTCAGTCCCTTGCTTGTGGCCAGAGGTGTGTGGGTAGCTTCGCATAGAGACCCACTGCATCTGTCAAGCTACAGGGTGGAGAGCATGTTTAAAAATAAGGTTTCCTAGCAGCCCTGCCAACCACCAGCATCATATTTTCCTGGTGATGTCACTACAGATGTGGGCTCTCTCCCTGGGCGTCAGCTTTTGGCTTGGCCCCACCACCACCTATGAAATTGTGTGCGCTCTGGTGGAATACAGCATTCGTTTTCAAACCAAAGCAAGATAAAACCTGTTGGGTCAGTTGCAGTGACTGGTTTAAGCTTCTCTGACTTAAGGTTCATAAACAAAAATCATTATCAGAGGTGGCCATGGTAGCTCTGCAAAATGGAAGCAGGGAACATTCTCACTGTGGGCTGACAACTCCCTTGTTCAAAAAGTGAATTAATTCATCAGAAGCTCTTCGTTTCCAAGGAGATGACAAAACACTAGCCTCTCCCTCCACCCCCAAAATAAAGTGTGCAGGAAGAAAAGTAAAACACCACTGACACCACTGAATTCTATTCCTGCCACCTTAGAATGGCAGCTCAGATTTTCCAGAGAATCAGTAAGATGCAAATCTAAAATTATTCCATGATCTTGTAGGAAACAGATGTATCTTGACGCCAGTGCCCAAGCCTGGCCCTTCAATTTCCAGCACTATGCCCTGTTTAACAGGAGAGAGCAGCCAAGATTTTTCTGACCAGAGGTAGTACCTTGCAAATTACCAGAAGGAGGCTGCTTCATTATAGTTCAAGAACATCACCCAGACATTCAGAATGTTACACTGGGGTTATCCATCTTCTCCTTCTCGACAATACCATCCAAAAATTGCAGAATTCAGCAGGAGACAAGTCCACACCTGATTTTTCAAAAATATTTTCTCACCTATGGTGGAAGACACTTAACACTGACACTCACCAGCCTCTCTCCTGAAAGGACCTCCAGCAGCTTGATGAGCATCCGTCCATCTCGAAGGTCAGTGTACAGGTCTGTGATGCGACAGGACACGCGGGCAAGGTGGGAGTTGACCCACTTGGTAAAGGTCTTTTTCTGCACAGCTTCACGCTCATCTGCAAGCAGAGGGAGAGCTCACTTTACTACCAACCACAGCAGTGGGCCTGTGCCCACAGGATCACCAGACCCCAGCCCAAGGAAGAAGGGGAAAACTAATGAAACCTCTGCTTAGGTCCTCATAAGCACAACCAACTCCTTGGAAACAGAGGAATACTACCAGCAACAGCGGAGCCTCTCAGTGTACCAGTGGTGGACATTCTGTCCTCTCCTTCATTTCATGTTCTCCCATCTCTGCTGAAGAGGAGGCAGGACGTGGTACGTCACAGTAGTGCCTGGCTCTCTGCAGTCCTGTCAGTGTTGCCTTATTTGATTGGTAAAGTTCCTAATGTGTATGTTAGTATGTGGAAGGACATCGTGTAGAAAAGCTCAGGAAGAGAGCAAGAAATTACTTCTCTCATGAGCAGAGCAATCACCTAAGAAGATAAATTCACTCATGACCTGATCTGCAATGACCCTTTCACCTGCTCAGTCACACGCTTGTTCCCTGATCAACAGAGAAATGACAGGCAAAGTGGTAGAGCATAAAGAGATTTGGTCGGGCACTGGGAGAGTTGTGCATGGGTCCAAGGTTTCACCAAAAATTTGCAGATGCTGGGTTCAGCAGCTAAAAAAATGTAGACCACTATCACCTCTAAACTTCAACTATTTGATGGAAAGGAACTGCTATCTTATAATCTGAAGTATGGTGGTTGCATGTTCAAGTCATCCAGGAAACAATATTAAGTTCTTCAAGCCTCAGTGATCAAGCTCTAATTCAGAGCATAAAATGCCAGGCACATATGCTCAGAATTGACTCTCAATCTTCTTGCTTCTGCAAAATGTTTTAACTGCAGGTTGCTGAAGAGTTTCAGCAGAGACCCACAGAAAGCACTCAGGACCCACACACTCATGCTCCCCCACTGTAGCCTTCACAGAGCTACCCGCCTGTCAGTACGTACCCACTTCTAGTTTCACCACGAGTTTGGGCCAAAAGGACCCCAAGACCTCCTCCTTCCAGTGCAATCCCAAACCCACCAAGATACTTACGCATGGATCAACAACAAACAAATGAAGCAGACCCAGACACTGGTTTATGTATTTCAGCCCCACTGAGTGATAACTGAAAGCCACCCTTGCCAGATGGTCCTGGAGGACTGGCCAGGGCATTCTAGGGAAGTCTACCTGGAAGGTTTTGCTGAGTTCTCCATCCACCCCCACCATAGGGAGGGAGGAGGCAGAGACTATACTGGATGAGCCTTTACTGCTACCGACTTGGCAGGTGAGGAAGCCAGAGCACCAGGCAAGCTATTCAGCCACCTGCTGCAGTCAGCTGCTCCTCCAGAGCCAACTTTCCCCTAAGCATCCAGAGGGAGACAGGGGTCTTTCCCTGGGGACAAAGGCCAACCAGAAACAGACAAAGGATCAGAGCGAACAAGATTGGGGGAACAAGCACACATTAGTGAGGGGCACGCTGCAGACCGAAAGGGGAGCTGCACTGCTATCATCATAGTGGGTCACGTAGAAAAGACAGCATGCATTATTAACCACATAATCACCATGATGGATGGTGAACTTCAGGACAGTGACACAGAAAGCTGCATTTTTTTGACCTGAGCTTGGTTGTTTAGACAGAGCAGGACCAGGACAGAACATATTAGACAAATTAAGCTTCTCTTAGGAACATTTCACAGATGATAAGTAACTCCCAGTTTGGATGTATTTAGGGTTGCCGTTTTACAAAAAAAAAAAAAAAAATTATGTACTACACTGCGGTTGGAAATTTTTTACATAAAAACTTGGATAGCTATCCTTGGTTGTGACTCAAAGTCACTACCATACCCAGCCTATCAAGGGAACAAGATCAAAATGAAAACCTGCTTAGAAGAGAGTATTTCTGAAAGAATAAGCACAAAATGTATTCCTTGGCCAACTTCACTCCTGGGTGAAGCTCTAAACATTAAAGAGACACCTACGTTTCTTTCCAGTTCTGAATTAACAGGTTCCTTTACGAGGAGATTCAGAGGATTTGCTTCGAGAGACTCTAAATGCACTCCTACAGGACTCAGTCCTCAGAGCTACAGCCCAACCCCAACGCTCCTCCCTGTGAAAAGACAGGTGGTGGATGGGAGCAGAGAGAACTGAACTGAAAAGACGCAGAGCAGGCTGAGGGTCTATGCACAGGGGCCGACTGTCCTCAGAAACAAGGGAGGAAAGAAAAGGAAGAGAAGTTTAAAACATGAAAGAGAGTCTGCTCTCTCACACTCTGCTTTTCTCTATTCTCCTCTCAGCTTCAGGGGCAGACTCCAGGTAGCATAAGCATGACAGAAAAGTCACACAGGGTCTAAGTTCCTCAAGTCCTTGCCATCACACTGGAGAGGACATGTAAGATTCCATGCAGGGACTGGATCGGAATCAATACCGTCATGATACATATGGGCCAGGACATGGGCTCAACAGAGAGAAACAAAGCTCGGCTGGCTTAGCATGACCTGTGTCCTCTGATGAGGGAGCACTCGTGAACAACAAACACTTCGAAGGCCGGAAGGAGGGGGGATAAAACCTACCCAGCTGCCTTGCTGAGGACTAAGCTGCATGTCCTTGGAGACTCCGTCCTTTGTTCCACCCTTCCTGGGAAGGCACAATTACATCACCTCTGCACTCCCAGCCCATCAGACTGGCCCATCAGACCAGAGGCCTTCCTGAGGAGCAGCAGGGGGTCCCCGGCACAGACAAAGGAAGATGGAGCCTGGTCTCCAAGCTCAAGCTGTTGTCCCAGTGCCTGCACAGTGCGAGGAGGCGGTGGGCATAGCAGAGGGAGTAGCCCACTTCTAAGTTCTACATGTGTGAGACAAATTTAGCCATGTGAAAAGGGAGTACTTACAAATACCATATTGATTTGGTTTTTCAGATCAGTGGTTAAGAACTGGGGGACAATTTTGTTCCCCAAGGGGACATTTAGCAGTGTCTGGAAGCATATTTTGATTGTTGTGACTGGAAGGCAGGTGCTGCTGGTATCCAGTGGGCAGAGATCAGGCACAATGCTAAACAACCTGCAGTGCACAGGACGGCCCCCTCAGTAGAATCATCCAGCCCAAAACACCATATGGAGAAACCCTGGTTTAGACAATCTGGGTTTATACCAATTGGCAACTGTGGGGTCTCAGACTATATTCCTCAGAGAGGGATGCAGAGTTAGGATGCCATTCATTCATTAATCTCTTTGCCTCTAACAGAGGTTTTTCCATCTTGCTGGTTTGCACATTTCTTTTCAGAGCCTGTTAATCATGCTTGTATCTCCCCCCAAGAAGTGAACAAAGCTGACCCTGACATGGAGCAGGTCCCCTCCCTGCCCTGCCCCGCCCCAAACTCAGAGGCAGTACCTCCAAGGCACAGGTACCTCCACAGGCCTGCTCCCTGTGAGTCTCTCTCAGGAGTGTTTCCCTTTCAGTATATTCATTTATAGGGGCTCCTCTAAAAGCTGCTCAACCATTAAATGTGAGGAGCCAATGTGCACATCAAAGTGCTTGGCTTGCTGTAACTGCTCATTACTTCAGTTCCTTCTCCTTCCCTGGCACAGCAGAGGTGCTATCCACTCAAACCATCTGAGAAACCCATGAGGGACCATGGAATCCTGTCTTCTCAGGATAGAACAAGCCTTTAGAAGGCATCTAAATCAAAAGCACAGATAATTTTTTTTTTTAATCCCTTGTACTGCACCTGGACAGTTATTTTAAAAGTCCCAGAAAGGGGGAAACTATGTTATACATGAAGCAGGAGATTATTAGTTCTATAGAAAGAAAATAGCCTGTTCTTTATTTTTTATTGAAATAACAACAACATTGACAAAGTACTTACCATCTTCCAGATACGGATCTATGTGCTTTACAATCCTCATAAATGTTTCATGAGTCACTAGGGGAACTAGTAACTCTCCAGGCGGGCAGACTCCGAAATTCTCAATTACTGTGCAACAATACTTCTAGCACAACACTTAAATCATCCATAATCTCACCATCCTAACCCAAATCCTTATTTTATGGAAGGGTCTTCCTCTCTATCCCTGGTTAACTCCAACTGTCTCTGTGGCCCATCAAGTCTTGCTCCACCTTTGAAGCTATAGAGAACAAGTCTCCTTACCAAGTCATCTTTGCAATGACTGTCACAATGTGGTATGCAGAGTGGAACCCAAAAATAACCACAAAATCTACCAATATGCTGCTGGAACCTTGAGACCCAGAAGTGGTTCCAAGTGTGAAGGTCCAGTCAGCTGAATCTGACGGTCCACAGGCTGAATCAACCAACCTTTGGGTCAAGAGAACTACTGAGAAGCAGATGAAAAAACCCAAACTTCAACGAGTAGGGTGAAGTCCACACCAGTTCTGGAGCCCTCGAAGGAGTGAGTTGTAAGTGAAATTCTATTGTGGTGCTCTTTCTTGTACACAGAACTTTGTAAGATGGAGCCTGTAATGACACCCTCATGCAGATGAATGGCAATTTATATTTTTTTCAAAGCTCATTATGTCTGCACAGCAACTCTACCAAAGAGGTGGGAAACAGGACAAATCTCCAGCAAAGTCCGAGGCTCCATGAGGTTAAGGGCTATTCAGTACCACCAGCCACTAGTGGTGATGTGACATGTGCAAGGCTCTGCTCCACCTTTGGCTGCTGCTCTGTCTCTTCTACTGCTCTTCTAAGGAGGCCACCTGGCCACATCTGCTTTGTAGTGCCACATCTCCTTTGTAGTAAGAGTCACTGTCTTTTGATTTTGATAAATAACTTGGAAGTTTCCAGAAGACGTCTTAAAGATGAACAGTAGGTATTTAAAACAAGAAATGTATTTGTTTAAACCAAAGGACTGTAAATATCCTCTCCATCATCTCCTTCTAGAAGGACATAACTGACTTCCTTTCTTTTTAGGGAATGACTATTATCAATATTAGAAGGTTATAATGCTTTAGTATTTTTTGAATACTCATTCTACTGTGGAGAATTTGCTGTAACTGGAAAATGAACACTAAGCTAGCATGAATTAAGCTACAGGATATAGAAATAGTTTTGATGAACAGAAGGGCACTGTGTTATGGAAATGATTGTACAGCATCTTTCCATAACACCCTTTGCACAGAGTTCTAAACACAACCATGTTCACCATATGCCACAGTTGGGCTACAGAAAGGAATGGGAGGCATGGATGAAGGAAAGTCTGAAGTCATGGAACATCTTTGGATGGAAAATAAGGGAAATACAGAAATAGGAAATGACAAATGACCTCATTCACTATTCCCCCAAAGACTGGATTTATACCTGGCTTTTGAGAGCAAATCTTTCTTCTAGTTTTCAAATAGTCTAAACTTGAGAATACTTTCTATCAGGATCTTCTTTAACCGTACTAAGATAACGGCCTACCTTAAGTAAGAGTTGGCAATCATATGCAGTTTTTCTTTCTATAAACATATAGCTGAGTTAGGTGTAGACTTGGGTTTACAGTATGAAAGGAGGTATGAAGAAGGAAGCTGAGAAGAAATGAAAAGGAGATAATGAATCAATTATCCCTTAACACATCATCCTCAGGACTGGTTATTTAAGTAGATAATGCTGTAGAGTAAGATGAGTAAGGACGAATCTGAAATAGAGAGCTTAAGATGTTCTAATATTTACATACTGTATGTAAAACTATCTAATGCAAGATTCCTTGATCTTAAAGAGCAGGAAATCCATGGTATTTTATCTTTTTATTATGTGTCCTGTGTTCTATTGATATCTCTTCACCTGGCCTGTAACTGCATCGAGGGCAAGGATCCAATTCTACATCTGTTTAGAGCCTAAGTATATCCCTGGCAGTGTGGATACACAATAAACATTTGTTGAATGAATCAGAAAACGTCCAACACCCAACAAATTGGCTCCAATAAATCTTGCTGCCACTGTCAGTGGAGCTCCTGCTGCATTTGGAAGAAATTCCAAATCATACTGCTAGGCTCTCATTAATTAAATGTTATTATAGTAGAGCACTAAAAATCATTCAGAATTGAATTGTTTTTTGCCGTTGGGCCTCAATGTCTGATAAATGATTAAAATGCAATTTTGTGGTACTGTCTTTCAGATTAAAAAGTCAAAAACTGGCCTAAAAAGTAGTTTTTGTTTTGTTTTATATTTGGGAAATTGCCACAACATACTAGTAGAGTGAGGCTGCGAAACACACAAGGATGTGTTAACTGTAACATCTTAAACATGACCCAAGCACACCAACAGTCACAAGACTTAGTTCATACTATTTTTAAAAATCTGTTAATTAGAGCTCAATTCTTTAGTTTTTTGTTTTAATCTTAATTCAAAGCCAAAGAACACAGTAGGGTGGAGTCCCCATATGTGACTTAGCTTGAAAAAATAAATAGATCATTTCCCATGAGCAACATGTAAAATACACAGAGCAGGAAACCGGAAACAGGCAACTGGCTGTACTGATAGTGGAGAATCAAACTGTTATCTTCAGGCAGCAAAAGGAAGGAAACTAATCTTGACTAAGGCCTCCCTGTGACGGATTAGTCTGGGGGCCTTTACTTTATGCTTGCTGATTTGTATATAAATAGAACTTGAGTTAAAATATTTCTTCCTAACAGTTTA
This sequence comes from Scalopus aquaticus, assembly GCA_004024925.1. Taxonomy (NCBI): domain Eukaryota; kingdom Metazoa; phylum Chordata; class Mammalia; order Eulipotyphla; family Talpidae; genus Scalopus; species Scalopus aquaticus. The sequence goes on along the minus strand of PVIJ01004113.1, from coordinate 45,400 downwards.
ACCCCCTTCATGGACAAAACACATGTAAACATCTGTTCTAAATGCCTGTGTAACAAATATGAAATTCTCTGCTAATGCTTCCAGTCTGAAAAGCAGACTATAAAACAACTGTGAACTCCATATAACCTTGCACCTAGGTTGACATCAGAGGGGCAGTCCCTGCTTACAGTTTACAGAGGGTCTTTCTTCCAAGCAGCACAGTCCTAATCATGCCAAGATGGAAACCAAAGCACCACAGGGGAACCTGAGTGGAAACCTGCCATAATGAACTGAGAAAGCCAGTCTCCAGGGGTCTGACTTCTCTGTGGTGGCCATCATACAAGGTGAGCCCCTCAGGCTCACAATCCATAGAAAGACAAGACTGTGGGAAAGGTGAAGGTTGTGTTGGGGAAGAACAAATGGGCAGAGGAATACAACAAACTCTAAGCTGAGAGCTGGGGTGAGAACTAGGGTGAATTAGGTAGCGCAAAAATGGCAAAACTAGAAGGGAACCCTCAAGTATTTTTTTTAAAAAGGAAACAGGATCTTATGAAGAAATATTCAGAAACAGTTCACTGTATCTACCTGAAAATGGGTGGCCACTTCAACACAGGAAGCAGTATCGTGACCCTGCTAATCTGTATTCTCACCTCTACAGCATAGTCCAACAGGGAAAAATTGGAGACTGCAGCCAGGGGTAATCAGACCTAGCTTGCGCCAATGCACTGGCAGATGCTGTGTTTGAATTTGCACCTTTATTTACTACAACCTACCAGTTTTAAGTAGATGAGGAAACTGAGATACAGAAGATGCTGGTGATGCATACTAGGGCACAAGACTATACAAAGCACACCTAGGCTTAGAAGCCACATCATTCTGAACCCTAAAGAACCCCAAAGCTCACACCACCACACCACACTGCCTAAGGAAAACAAGGTATTAAGTCTCCAAGATAACCATGAAAAGTTCAGCTCAGGCCCTTCATGACTGAAAAGAAAAGTCAAAAACAGCCTACAGCTTGTTTTTGCACAGCCTGGGGCCTAGAATGATTTTTCATGGGGTGGGAGGGTGCGTGTTTGAGGAGGACTAGGAGGAAGAAGGGAAGATGCAACAGAGACCCTATGTGACTAACAGAGCCCATCACAGTTACAACCTTTGTCCTTTACAGAGAAGGTTTGTCAGTTCCTGGTTTAAAACATTTTTGTGATGGCCTTGGTGCTATAACCATTTGTAAGCTTCCATTTTCAAATCAAATCAGCTGAACAAATGGCCAGAGTGCTTGTTATGAACAGGCACCCAACTGGGGAGGACTTAAAATTTTACTATTGATCACAAAGCCAGGTTGATGCACAGTAGTCACATGGATTTTTGTAATTTGTAATATCCTTAAAATATGGAAAAGCCTTGTAACTCAAAGCAGGTGCCATATCCTTAACAAAGTTATATGGCAGTATGCTAACATTAACACTGACTAGTGAGGAGAGAATTTTATAACGGGCACACTAAACATTTATGAAGCTAAATGATTTGCATTATAAGGGGCGAGGGGTATATCCAAGTAATACTACTTTCCTAAACAACTGAAGAAGCAGTAAATGTTGTATTTTTAGGCCCAGTCTTTCATGTGGACACACATTCACTGGCAAAGATAAAATCCTATTCTTCACTTTCAAGGACTACAGGTAGGTTTTTACTATAGGAGCCTTAGCACCAAGTGGAGGTGACAGATGAGAGTTTTACTATGTTTCTTTCCTCCAGCTGCACAAAAAAGGTATGGACCATGTAGGCGGACTAAGCCAAGATACTAAAAATGAAACAGTCTGTACCCTGGCTCTTGCTTGTGACTTTGTATCTTCTCTCCCTTTCCAGAATCCTTAGAATAGGATCAATAGGGAAGCAATCTCTTTCACACTCAAGACTCACATTATTGTCAGACATTTAAGAGACAGGCGGACATGGCTCTGCCTTGATGTTTTCAGAAGGACTCCGATGCTGCCAACAAGACAAATGCACCCATTCCAGCCACTCAGGACAGTCTCTGACAGCTCTCCCATGTAATGAGGATATCCAAGTTAACTGTAGCTCATTGAATTCAAAAAGCTAAATCTGAGGGACTCTTTTTTTAAACCACAGAGGCACACAGAAAAGAAAGAGAGGCTCATCAAAGCACTGAAGGTCACCACAAAGTCATCGTTTCATGGAGAGAACAGTGTTTACTAAAAAATCATTTCCTGAACGAATTAAAAGTGGAAGCACCCATCTAAGGTATCACAGAAGTCCTCCAAAAAAGATTACACGTATAAAAATTAATCTGGAAAGGTTTATTACCGTTATGGAAAAGGGGCAAGCCAGAGCAATGCCCATCGCTCAGAACGACAGAATTAAAGGCCACTTAGTAAAAAGGAATATTATATTTAAAAACAAAATGAAAGTACTAAATGTTTATAAAAACTGTTCTATGTTCAAGAAGCATTACAAATGAATCACATAAATCCTATTTAGCCAGTGAACATGAAACTATCAGGGCTGAGAAGGCAGATTAATAAATGATAGTCTCAACTGCAACACCAAACTTGAAAATTACAGTTGTATATGCAAGTAAGTAATTTTATAGCTCAGTTCTACCTTCTAAGTCCATAAACCAAAATTTCACTTCTCATTTGAGTTTTCTTCATTCAGAAAGTAATTTACTGAATGCTAAATTTGACCCAATCCTTGATGATATACTGAACTCATCACTAATAAAATTATTTCAGGTAGACTATGAAATTTTATATGTACTAGAACCAACATTCAGGTGTAAAGGTCTATTTTTTTTTTTCATCTTGGGTCCATGAATGAGTAACCATTTATTGAGTAACTAGCCTAAAGGCACTAGGAAGGGCACCTGAAGTCATTAAGCACTCTCTCCTTAAAAAGTGATAGAGCAATTTTCAGTTCCTTCAGGATTTAAAGCACTAGATAAATGACAACCATATTCAATTATTACTCAGTTATTTAAAGATACCTTAAGATGAAAAAGAGAAACTCAGGGTCAAATACTGAAAAACAATTGCATTAACTTCCTTTGTGGCTTTCCTCAACTTCACCCATATAATAAATGGTTACACAAGATTTCTCTCAAAGCCAAATAGCACAGGTTTTGGCGGGCAGATCCCATGAGTACACAATGTACACGGCCTTGTTTTAATAACTGAGGACAGAAAAACTGGAGGAAGAAATGACCTCAGGTTCAAGCTCTATGATGACCTACCTGACAGGAGGGGCGGCACCACAGGATCCCTCACACTAATCAGGAGGCAGAACAGCAGTTTATGCTAGTTTCAAAGAATTTTTAATCAAAACTTTTTTTTTAATTAACAGGAACAACAATCAAAGCCTTGAACCTATTTTTATAGAAGATAATGCACAAGCCATGACCTGGATCCCATATCGAATTTTCTTAGCTTACAACTGGTCATCTATCATAATTGAATTTTCTTCAAGTTAAAAAAAAAAAAAAGAGGAACAAAGGGGAGTATAAATAGGGAGAAGGATTTTTCTGTTGCTCTATTTTTTTTTTGGAAACTCAAACCTGTTGCATGATGTTGCTTAACTAAAGACCTCATCCCACAAAAGAGAATACAGATTTCTACAATGTCCTAGAATGTTCGCCCACATACAGTGCCCTCCACCCCCCATCCCTACAATTAAAGCTTTATTATTTCCCACTCCACAAAGTTGGGTGCTTACAACAGATGTGTGGCCCCGGCTGTTTGTAGTTTTGCCAGTTTGTGAGGGAATAAGGAAGGGTAAACCAATCCTGCACAGGAGGAGTGTTATTGTCAATTACCTAGGTACAGACTAGGATTTCTACACCTCTAGCTGATTTGTTCTTCAGGGGCATTTTACTGCTTAATGAAGACCTTGTTTGCCCTCAACAGCCTCTACAAAGACAATCATCTTGGATCTTGGTGAGTAGAGTTGGAGGATCACATACATACTCTTGGAGTGGTAATAGCATTAGTTTTTCTTTTCAGGACAAGGTGAAAATAAAGCTACTCCTTGGGCTTGAAAAAACAAATCCTTTCACTTACTGAAATGGAGGAAAAGGCACACTTGTTTGTGGTTGGGGGAGGGTAAATGGATAGTATCAAAAATTTAAATATCGATCACACAGATAACCTTCCTTCTAGAAATACTTGTGTGAGCACACAAAGATACACAGGACATGGGACTTTTTTTTTTTTTAACTGTAAGAAACAGAGCAGCAACCCAACAGGAACGGTCAGAAGTAACTAAATTTATACCAATAGGTTGATTTAAAAATGATATGGCCATGTGAGAGAACAGCATGAATGCATTAAAGGGAGATTTGCATTCCACAGGCTTATGAAGATGGACAAGAAGAAATACTCACAGAACAGTGTATATATTCAGTATAATTTATGAACACTTGAAAATGAATATATATATAATATATGTGTGGGTGTATGTGTAGGTAAAAAGATACGGAAGGCTATTTCCCAAATTAACAACTGCATTTATCTCAAAAAAGTAGCCAGAAACAGGACATATTTCTGCACTGGGTTTTTTAGTTTGTTTAAACGACTGAATACTATTTTACAAATATTTAAAGAGCATTTCTGAAGTGGAAGGGAGGAACACACAATTCATTTTTATTTAGTAAGAGAATGGTGGGTCACAATGCGACTAAGACCAATGACTAGGAAAACAAGGCACTCACTGGAGGAAAACAAATTATCCCAGGGCACCACAGAAAGTCCTAGTAAAATGCTGTCTTCAATGAGTACTCTAAAATAAATAAAATGCTACCCTGAACTTTCATGCCTTTCTTCTGGAGAAAACTAGATCAGTATTTAACCTTATACAACATTTATAAAAAAAAAAAATAAGGCAAACAAATATTAATAGCTCCTTTTTATAGAAGGGCTTACTGAGATTATTAGCAGAAAATGAAGCAGAATGACTGTCAGTGAAGAAATACTGAGGTCTACAGAATGCTAGGGGAAGAACTTAGCAAACCACATTCCCAGCAGGGATGCCAAAGGAATAAAGAAGAAGCCCAAAAGGTCAGGTTTCAAGTACATTCTCACCTGCATTTCGGTCAGAACAGCTCCCATTTCACACCCTTTACTGGGCTTTTACCTCAGATTTCATTGACAAGAAAACCAGTGCATTTTCTAAAAAATGTCTGTAAAGTGCTATAGTAAGTAATAGAAATAAGAACAGATGTTGAACAAGTCTATAGTGTAGTGACACACTAGTCTCACTGACAGTTAACTATATACAGGGTAACAGGTGGTAAAAGAGCAATGAGATCACCTGACCAGAGGTGAATGATGGGATCAAAATTTCCTAGTTGAGGACTGAGTTCAGGTAACATCATCGGTCAGCAGTGGGGATCAGATCAAAAGCCACTGGGGTTGATCTACTTACTGGTGCTGAGCCTATATAAGTGGCAGGCTCATGATCCTAAATGATGGAGGAATTGAGTTGCCATCTCCTATATTAGCCCCATCCTTCACATTCATTGGGCATTTAGTATAATGATCAGCAACTCTTCTAAGCACTTCACTGGAACTCAAATATTTAATTCTCATAATCACCATGTAAAGCAGGCATTCATCATCAAACACATTTTGCAAAAGAGCAGATGAAGGCTCAGGGAGATTCAGTGACTTGCCTACGGAGCCAAGGTCTGACTCTGTATACCTCTGAACAGAATTCTGCATTAGCAAGGACCTCACACTACCACTGCGATCAAAATGGGGTTCAAGTTAGAATGCTGATTCAATTTCTTCCCTGACAGAATTAAATCTCTTAAGGTATACTGCAACCTTAATTCCTGACAATTTCAAGACCGGAGTTTAATATAAATCAATGCAGAAGTCCTCAATAGAAAGAATCCTCCATATTTCAACAGTCCTGATGATGTCGTTTTTGGAATTGATGGGTTTGAGAGTGGGGTCCTTGGGCTCACCCCGGAAAAGGTTTCACCAGAGCTCCCCCTTCAGCAGCATGCAGCAAGTTTCTCCACGAGACAGAGACAGGTATACTTAAAGAACAGGTTTATTAGGGAAAGGGACAGGGAAGTAAAGACGCTTGCACAGACACAAGCGGGAAGAAAGAGCTGCCCTGAAAGGGACAGGTTAAGAGAGAGGCCTGCCTGGTTGCAGGTAGGCAGGCAGCCCTGCGGAGAGCTGCCTCTGCTAAGGGAGGTCAGTGAAGAGAAGACCTGGCATGGTACAGGTCACAGACAGGCAGGCCGCTCCCCTCCTGAGGGACAGAGTTGGTGAAAAGGGCACCTGCATAGGCACAGGTGGGCAGGACAGCTTATGCCCCGAGCCAGTGCAGGGACTGCCCTGATGTAGTCCTCTTTCAGTCCGGAGGGACTCATCCCAGGGGATAGTTTGTCTGTTGCTGACCCTGAACAATCAACCAGAACTGGAAAGGGAATGGAGACTCCACAATGGGCTCGATCTCCACATCTTCACCTTTCGCTCAGCCTTAGGCACTGGCTCCTATGGATTTTTGGTTATCACTGGGTAATGGTCATGCTGCCCTCCTCCCAGCCCACCTCCTTGTGTGAGTCAGGTTCTAGTCTTGTGATTCCTTCTTTTTTAAGTTCTATTTCCTCCACCACTTTCATTTCCATCAGAATCTCCAAGTTCCATGGAGAGAGGTGGTGCCCCTCTTCCCTACACAACAGCTAGGAGGAGTGTAATCACCTTCTTCCATCCTTGCTCTCAGTTACCACCAACACATGATCAATACTTTCCTTTGCATATGTCACTAACTGCCACAGCACAGGAACATTCATTATACTCTTCCCATCTCAAACCTTCAACTTCACACTTAGACTCTGGTACCAATTGAGTCAAGACCACTTTTGTAGTTATTTTGCCAACATGTATTTTTACAAACAAATGAAATAATTTAATATCGCATCTGTTTGGGGGGGGAAAAGACATCAATATCAATCGAAGGCTTTCAAAAAGTCAATATTACACACAACCAGATTTCCAGTGTGTTTCCCTCACCCTGGTTTCCAGAGCCACACATTTTTGGCCTTAATAAATTACAGGTAGCTCACCCAACAAACCATAGAGCAGCACATCTGCAGTCAGGGAGAGTGAAAATGCCTGTTGTTTGTCATGAGGGAAGGTCCTCATTCAGATTTGGAAGTAATCAGAGCAATTAATTAATAAAAAGTACAGCTTGAGGTAATTACTAGCAGTAACAAAAATTGTTTAGCTGAGTTCCCTCTTTTCTTAAGGTGGTTCCTATTGACAGATGCTCAAGATTAATGAAGTTTAATGAGACCTGCAGCAGTTGGCTAATTAGTCAGTGAGGAGGCAGTATTAGTAGTAATAACAAGGGGAAAAGGGCTTTACTTGTTAGGAACTCAGGCCTCGGACAGCTATTTAAAACTGTGCAGCGGTACCCCCAGGTAAGTCCCTGAAAAGCCTCAAAGGCATCTCAGTGCACACAAGCTAAAAGGAAAAAAGCAAAATTTGAACGCTGGGCTTCTAGAGGGTAGGTTCATCCACCAGCGGAGGAGGAGTAACAGTTGGTCCAGAGGTAGTGGCAGTTCAGTGCCAGCCACAAGTCCCTGAAAAGCAATACCATTTTCTGTCTGTCAGCAACAAATGATGTCCATGTCCTGGGCAAGCTGGACCTTGTGCCTCAATGAAATTTCTCAATTCGGAGCACCCCTTCCTAAGAATATCAAAAGGGCTATTAATTATGATGACTTAATGACTATGACTATGGACAACTCTCATTGTGCTCCCATCCTGCACTTGCATTATCATCAAATTTGTTATGTGATTATCTCTTCTTGGCCACCTCCAAGCCTCGTGCTTTTTGGAAGTGCACAATAGTAACACAAATCCTTTCATAATTAACTAGTTACTGATAGTGTCTCATTCTGTCAAAGAAACACAGAGAAATTTTTGTTGTTGTTGTTAAAAGAATGAGAATCTGAAAATTCTGGGGTTATAATCCTCCTCACCCCAGGTCCCATACACACAAATAAGCAGCTGGAGGCAATGTTATTGCTCCTCCCAGCTCATAAGGCCTGTACTTCAAGTTGCTTTTCCAGCAGCAGAGGAGGATCTGCTCCTGATATATTTAAGAAACAAGCTGTGAATAACTAGTATGGACCTTAAAAATGAAAAGTTCTCAAAGTGTGCTTCCTAATTTAGCTCCACATATAGTTCTACCTTTAATCTCCACCACTCAGCTCACCAACAAAAAACACAATCTCCTTACGTAATAACAAAGTCAACCAGCGTAACCTTCAAATGGGATTTTACTTTAAAAAGGATAATTCTAGGGTTCCATCTGAATCATTCGGAAGCTTTTATTTTTTTCAGTATTGGCTTCCTTTCCCACAGGGGCCAGAGGCTGTCAGAACCAACCCTGAAACCTCTTTCATAGATGGCTTTAACGTTTTCCAAAAAATCCCCGTTAATTATTTACACAAGGAAGGTCATACAGGATTGTTCTAGCAACACTGGAGATCAATTCTCATCAGCAGTTTTTTCTCTTCAGGAAAAGAGAAAAGAAATACTCGTTTGAGTTCAGCACTGAGATTTGGGCTTATTAACCTGTTTCCAAAGTAAATATGGTTAATTGCTGTAGGCTATTTACTTTTACTGTTTGAGGCTCTCACTGCCACATTGTACTTTCTCACAAGACCTGACAAACAATACAGTCATTTTAGTTTTAATGCATTGGCTAGAACTGGTTCCTACATTCTCTTCAGTTTCCTAAGATACCTAATATTTCCTAAGATTCCTAATATACCTAAACTCACCGGCAACAGTCAGCAGTTACTGGGACACACAAAGGTACTTTTTAGAATGCCCCACAGTTCAAAAAAGAACAAAACAGCAACACTCAACTCCCTTGACAGGCCCAATCTTCAGTTCCTGTCAAGTGAGGACCTGGTCTATTCAGTTTGGGTATTCAAAGAGCAGACTGTTTCGTTTACTGTGCTGTTCCTAAAAAGAAATGACAGCATCCTCATTGAGTATTAACACACATAAATTTAAATGATGGGGAGTTGAGATGTTTTCAAAAGCATCTGGCTTGGGACATTACATGGTTTACCTACATAATGGCCACACTGGCTGTCATGTCCATAGAATCAATCTCAAAAAAGGCTGCTGATAATCTGGGACCATGCTCTTCCTCTTTGGAAGCTATTATTCATTCTAACCACACGCTTGTCATAGCTCCTTCTACATTTAAAGTATAAAACATCTCAAATAAAAGGTAAAAGAGATCATCTGAACTACATAAATGCAGGAAATAAGCATTATTCTCAAAAGGGATCAAAATGAGAGTTTACAACATACACTCATTCAACAAGGACTTTTCTACAGTATCCTCAAAAGAAAATTTCTTGAGAAAAACAGACATATGTAACAGAGACTTGGCACCAGTCAGTCTAGCAAAGTCAGGTTTGCTAAGAAAGCTACTCACTGGATAGAGAGGCCAAAGACGAGAATAAAAGCAGTACTAACCCACTCAACAATCCTTTGAGGAGTCCTGTAATTCCAGACTCTCCAAGCAGCAGAATTATCACCTCACACACATTAAAAAAATTATCAGGGTCTCCCTGGTGGCTCAAGGGGTTAAGTCTCAGCACTATGAAGCTATTAGCAGCCACTGCATTATGAGTTCGATCCCCTGCTAGGGAGCTTCCCACACGGCACAGCAGATCTCTGTCTCGTCCGCTGCTCCCCTCAGCAGTGTATTTTCAGTAGATCTGCCTGTTCTGCTCCCCACTTTGTCTCTGGAGAATCCTCTCAACCCCCACCCCCCAACACACACACCTCTGGCCTACAACCCAGCTCTTGCATGCATAAATAAATAAATCTTTAAAAAAAAATTATCATCAGGAGACAGTGCCTAGACCAGATTAAATCACTTCTGGCACTAGGTAAGGTATGGACAATAAATATAAATGACTTGCTCCTCTTATGCCAAATTTAGAACACAACAGATTGCAAACAAAATCAGTTTGTGGCATCAGGGTATAATGACAAGTAAGGAAGAACTACTTTTATATCTGCTCGGGGGAAACTCGATAAAGGCAGTCTGAGAACAAAATGTGAACAGCAACTGCGAGTCTTCGCTTATATCTGGCAGGTCAGTCGAACCAAAAACAGGGATAATCTACTTAATTTATACATGGACATCACAGTACAAAAGCCAACTCCGCCTCAATACACCAACAAACATTCCAGCAGCTTAAAGTATCTAAAGTACACAAGAACCAGCTAACTCCAAGAATATGAACTTAAAATGTAAGTTGTAGCCCACCTCCAAGTTACCACGTGATGCTGTCACCACTGAAAACTGCTCCAGGACTGATCATCATAATTTTAATGTCAAAATTCTTCTTCAGTGCTAACAACCCTTAATTCCAGGGTCTCAAAGTTCCTTTACAAGTCATTTTCTATACTGACAACTACCAGTACATAAAAACAAAGGTACCACAATCAAACCAAAATGCTGAAATTCAGTACTGCTAGAACAGAAATAGTACATTTGTAATATGGTGACAAATAACCTGCAAAAAAAAAGCAGAGTGTGCACCATCTGGTGAGTCCCTCTTATTCCCACAGAATCACCAAAGCAAACTACCATCAAAGGAAGGGAAAGAGGGCCTCCTTGCCTCCTTGGTGGCCTAGGGATTAAGTCTCAGTGCTACCACCACAACCACCTGAACTCAATCCCCACCTAGGGAGCTAACCCACATGGTGCAGCAGACCTCTCCTGCCTGCTCCTCTCAGGAGTGTATTTTAGTCAATCTGCCTGTTCTGGCTCCCCACTCTGCCTCTGGTAAATCTTCTACCCACCCCCCTGCCCCCTTCACATCTGCCCTACACCCCAGTTCTTCTATACAAAAATAAATTTAAAAAAAAAGAGAGTGTTCTAAGATTAGTGAAAGTTTGAATTTAGTGAAAGCTTGAATTTTATACTGCATTGACCAAGCTGTCCTTCACTACTACCACCAATTAAGAGTAAAAATCTCAGTAAATACTCTACCGTTGGAATAAGATCAGGAATTTCCTCATCTTGGCAACTATTTTCAGCAAATCAATGCTGCCCAGGTCCTAACAAAATGCTAATCTAAGATCTACAAAAATATAGGTCTCAGTCATCATAGGGAAAATGCTCTTGAGAGACAGCCTAGCAAAGTGGTTAAAGATTCAGAGTCTAGGGGTCTCCCTGGTGGCGCAGCGGTTAAGCGCCATGCTGTGGAGCTGTCATCAGCGGCAATACGAGTTCGACGCCGGCAATACAAGTTTGAGATTCCCACATGGTGTGCCCGCTGCTCCCCTCAGCAGTGTATTTCTAACAGTCTACCAGTTCTGCTCCCCACTGTCTCTGGTGAACCCTCTCGCCACCCCATACCTCTGGCCTGTACCCCAGCTTGTATGCATAAATAAATAAACCTTAAAAAAAAAGATTCAGTCTAGAAGTAGACTTCCTGTGTTGGAATCTTTACCACTTATTAGCTCAATGTCCCTGGAAAAAGCTTGTACCTCAGTTTCCTCATTTCAAAAATGGAGATAATTCCTTTCTTTTTTTAAAGACTTATTTATTTATGCATACAAGAGCTGGGGTGTAGACAAGAGGTGGGGAGGGTGAGAGGATTCACCAGAGACAGAATGGGGAGCAGAACAGGCAGACCTACTAAAATACACTGCTGAGGGGAGAGGCAGGAGAGGTCTGCTGGGTCATGTGGGAAGCTCTCTGGCCGGAGATTGAGCTCATGCTGCAGTGGCTGGTGCTAGCTTTGACAGTGCTGAGATTTAACACCTTGAGCCATCAGGGAAACCCCCAATGGAGATTATCCTTATTTCACAGGGATACTGTGATGAGCATATGAATCAATAGGCACAAAGCTTGCACAGTAAATACCAAGAAGGTTTAGCTGTACTAGTATTACTATCACCACTGCTGAGCTAGAGTTTAGGTAGGGACCCAATGTTCTCTTTGCATCTAGCAGAATCTTTGGGTACTCAGTGAAATGAATGTGACCGTGGTATGGACACCCACATCCCTCCACATCCTTATTTTCGGGCCTTCAAATCTGTATCAGATGATGATCTAACAACCCTTTCTAACAGGTGACAAACCTGAGACGAAAGTCATTGTGCAAGGTCATTTCCTCAACATCAGCTGCTAAGCACCTGATTCCCTGTACCTGTGCCAAGATTAGCTAGATTTTGGCTAACAAAAAGCAGGCAGAAGTCCCAACTAATAATATTTAGCATTAATAATTAAAATGGAAGGAGAAAATACACCTCATATCTTATGTAGATATCTAGACATCTCACCAACATGCCTCACTGGTTGCTCCCTCTGGTCATATCCCACCCCCAACCCCAAACAACCACCAATTTATTACCTAATCCCAGTGGTTGACTTAAAGTTGCAGTTCAAATGTCAAGGCCTTCAAAAAGCCTCTCACAGTCAGCAACCAGGAGATGCTATTTGCATGTCTTAGAACACCTGCCACTTTCTACATTCTCTTTTAGAATGTAATTTGAGACAGTGGCTGTCTCTTACACACCTGTGTTTCTAGTGTACTCAGCTTGTAACTTGCTCACCTTGGCACTCTGGCTTGCTGAATGTAGGTTCAACAGGTGAGCAGACTTAATGGTTCCTTCATAAGTCATAGAGCTACAAATGTGCTCTAAAACCTTATTCTACTTTCACCTATGGCACTTACCCTTAATTAGGAGGCACAGGCTGCTCCATTCCAACATGTAGTCTGCAATGGTGCATCAACTAGAGTGCATTAAATTAGAAGCTGTGGCTTCCAGGTTTTGCCAGCTGAGTTTTGAAAACAAGGTCTAGAAATGAGCACATCTATCACCAAAGTAAAGAAACTGAAACAGTAACTACAGTCTGCTATCACTCTAGGCCTACACACAATATCCTAGCTTGAAGTCATTATTTGAGCCAAGGCAGCAGCAAAAAGGAGGCAGATCTGGAGGAGCAGGAGTAAAATGAAGACCCATTACCCCCTTTCCCTCTAACCCTGCTGCCAGAACCTAAACTGAACCAGGTTCTAGAAGCTGCCCTTAGTACCTACCCAAACATGTTTCTTTTATGCTACAGGTTAATTCTTGTCTCATAGGAGCAAGGAAGAAAGACAAGGTTTCCATGCTGCCTAAGCGGGAGCATGTTGGGACCCAGCTTTCCAAATGTATGTAGACTCATTTTCCTTTTGGTCCAGAAGTTTGTGGACAGAATAAAGTGAGTGCTGACACCATGAAGCTCAGCGTCGTGCTACCATTGAGTCAGCATACTGATGCATCACAACACGTTTGACTTCAGGTATTTTATTTCTAACAATCAAAATCCAGAGCCCTCACAGAACCACTAGTAGTTCTAAAGTTATGTTCAAAAAGACACCAACACATCAAGGCTCAATATCACTTGAATTTAAGCTATTTTATGGCCCAATACGCTCCCCATGCCAAAACTACTTTTTACCAAACACTTACCCACATACGGTCAATGTCAACTGTAGCCTGCAGGATGTGCGTATGGCCTATGTGGGAGCCACCACTCCCTGTGTTATGCTCCTTGCAATGTCCATGATAAGCAGACTGAACTGCTCTTAATGGAAGGTTTACTCATCAATAGCAACAACTTACGACAAATTGTTATCTAGAAGACTGACTGATGAGCCTTTCATTTTTAAGATATGTATTCAACTTGTTGTCAGGTGATGCTGTTAATCATGCTGTGATTTTGGCTGAACCCGCTATTAAATACACATTTTAAAATTTAAACAAAAACTCAATCAACATAGTCTACCCATGTGTGCTGACAGACATATGCACCATGACTTGCTATTTGCCTCCACCTATTTAGAAAAAGCACACCCTCTGAATTCAAAAAAAGGTTGAAAATGGCTACCTCTCTGATCTACAGGCTTCACAGAGCAGAATCCACAGATCCACAGAGCAGATATGGTGCTACCTACCTCACAGGGTGACTGAAAGAATATGTACCTGGCTCACACCCAGCAAACTAGGGTTTTTTCCGGGGCAGGGGGTGGGGGAGAGGGTAAAAGTCACTTTTAGGGCAGAAGCAGCTTGTGGCTTAACTTTCACTTCACAGCAAAGCAGTGGCAAGGGCATGCTTGCCAATTCCAAACCAGACTGTGCCGATCTGTTCATCACAGCACTACTGGCTCACCACAGAGTGACACAGTGCCATAAGTGCGACCCATCCTAAATGGTGGGCAGCACAGCGGCTGGCAGCAGCCTGGGAGCTTTCTGACCCTGAGGGGAAAAGGGCTGACCTCCTACTACAGGTGGAAGGAAACCACATTTAAATCCTACACCCAGAGGGGTGGTAACTTTCTGAGGAGCAAGGGCTGAAGAAGCTACTTCAAAGCAGACTAAAGAAATGGGTAGGCTGCGGCCTGAAGACAAGGGCCAAGTGTTCTGTCCACATCCAGTCACACCCAGATCCTCCAGGAAGATAACTTCTCTGGAGAGGAGCTGGAGCAGAGCTGGAGCAGAGCTTCGTGAACACAGCCAGGTGTGACTGGCAGGCCCACCACTCACAGACAGCATGACACTGAGCAAGTTATTTCACCTCACCAAGGCATGGTTTCCTCATCTGTAAACACAGATAATTTCTCTGCCTGTCTTTAGCATTCCTCCAAGCGTGCTATGAAGTAATGCATACACTAAGCAGCAGAGCTGGGTATAGAAGTATTCAATAAATGCTAGCGACTGCTAGTGAAGAACTGTTTCCTTCATCAGGACACTAGAACTGCTGAGTGGACCTGAGAACAAAGAAAGCCTGGCCATTTGTATCCCCACCCAAAACATTTCTTAGATTTGACTATGAATTTATGTTTTCATTATTATAACTGATTCTGCCACTAAACCCAGGGCGGTAGGGGAAGCAGGCAGTTTCTATTTCACATGTGGATAAAACAGCCCTTCCCTATACACACCTATTCATATCCTATTTAAAAAACTATGTTTTTCCATCTCTTGACTTGCATGTGAATTTGAGAGCAGGAATAGAGACTGTACCCCTGTGCCTCGAAGAGAGCTTCATGCCCTCCATAAGGCAGAATATTAAACAGGAGATGAATCATGACAAAAATCACAATTATTCTAATGATCAGGTCTCCTACTCTGACAATTTTGTTTGTTGCTTTTTAATGCAGAGAATCTTAGCAAATGAGTTTCGTGTTGAGTTCCTGGAATTGGAGGTGGGAAACAAAGAGAGAAGATCCCAAATTGATTGCTGAATCACCCAGTGATCTGTGCCTCACTTTCCTCTCCTAAAGAGCTGCTCCTTTCTCAAACAAATAGGGCACAAGGATCTATGCCATAATTTATGTTTGCAGACACCTATGAGCTCACAGGAAAATGAGCTAAGAAAGCTCATTTCAGAATCACTCTGATGATAATGGCTGAGATGAGCTTCTGGGCCCAGCCCCTCCCAGGGAATTCCCAGCATGCTTGGTGGCAAATAGCAGGGAGGGAGCCTGCTCCAGAGCCCTAGCCCAGCAGGTCACTGCTCTGGTGCCTTTTCCCCTTAACTCAGCTTACTCCTTTCTCAAAAAGCCATGTGAATTTACTACCCTGATAAAGAATGCAGCGTGGTAGTCTGTACTCAGAACTCTTGTCAAGTTTGTTTACAACCAAGACCACTGCGATTCAGTATGACTTTTAAAAACTGCTTCCTTGTGTTTGAAGTAAAATAAGGAAACCTTCTATCTCAAAATTGCTATTGACTTGCAGAAGAAAACAAACAAACAAAAAAACAAATGTATGGGAGTAAAGGGTTGGGAGGCACTGAGTGTTGGGACATAGTTCTTAGGTGAAAATTAGCTTTCTCTCAGATATTTCTTCAAGTTTTAAAGGCAAAGCAAGCACGTTAATCTGGTATCTAAGTTTCTGAGGCTTTGTTTCTATTTGCTCAGGGTATTATAACTGCCTGTTTTCTAGAAAAGCATTACTCATGCACTATCATTGTGAGCAGAGAGATATTTACAACTGGAAAAGTCACATTCATTTTACAGTCACACTATATAAAAGTCTGAATAGTTACCACACCTAGATGAATTGATTCCAATTTTGTGCGGCACGATTTTAAATCTTTTGCTATGTAAGTTGATTACATTAAGTTGGCACTTTGTCTGGTGGCATCCACAACTCTTGCCCCATTTCACTCAAAAGAAAAAGAGAAAAAAAAGGAAGAGTCAACCTGATGTTTAATTAATTTCGAAGGAACTATGGCAATCCAAGTATGTCAGTGCTGTGGGCTTCCTTTTTCCCCCACCAAGTTAAGTAAACTCCCTTGAGGCGTGCAGAGTACAAAGACTGAATGAGGGAGGTCCCTAGAGGCCTATCAAAATTTAATTTTATCAAAAAAGTACAGGTAAAACCAGATAAGCCCTTCCTGATGTTATACTTCAGCCACATCACAGAGACAAAATCATTAATGTGAGTGATTCATTCTTTCATTCAACACATTATGTATTCTGTGGCTGATGAGGTCACCTCTTTTCTCAGTAAAGAAAAGGCAACAGGGAGGAAGATTAGTTAACTCACTTTAAAACAAATACATATGTAATACTGCCTTTACTACTTTACTCATTCACTCATTCATTCATTCTTACATTCATTCATTCCTTTATTCATGAAACATTTCCTATGTGTCAAGCACTGTGAAGGAAGACAGCGAGGAACAAAGACACACAGAGACATAATTCTCTCTATATAAAAGTAGGTACTTTAAGATTTATTCATGCATACAAGAAATGGGGTATAGGTCAGAGGTACAGGGGATGAGAGGATTCACCAGAGACAGAGTGGGAGCAGAACAGGTGGATCTATTGATATGCACTGCTGAGGGGAGCAGCAGGCGAGACAGGAGAGGTCTGCTGTGCCATGTGGGTTAGCTCACTGCCTGGGAGTGGCATGTGGCATTTAATATTCTCATGTGGCAGTGGCTGCCAGTGGCTGGTGATAGCTTCACAGCACTGAGATTTTAACCCCTGCACCACCAGGGAGACCCAAAAGTAGGTACTTTTACATATAATTAGGGTGACCCACCATCCAGTCTATCTGGAACTTGGGA
Source organism: Scalopus aquaticus (assembly GCA_004024925.1). NCBI lineage: Eukaryota > Metazoa > Chordata > Mammalia > Eulipotyphla > Talpidae > Scalopus > Scalopus aquaticus. The sequence goes on along the minus strand of PVIJ01004113.1, from coordinate 28,267 downwards.
AGATTGTCCAGTGCTAAAACTGGATTAATACATTACTAATACAATACTAATTTAACTTTCACAACCACCCCAAGGCTTAAAACCACCCCAGTTTTTAACAGAAAAAAAAAATGGAGCTCAGTAAGGTCACTGGGAGAGCCAGGTTTGAATGGCAGCTCATGTGACACCACAGCCCACATGCTTTCCGCCAACACAGTGTTTCTGAAACAAGAGATAAAATGTCCCAACACCAAGCACAGCCTCCTCTCCACACCACTGCAGACAGGTTCTGATCACTTTCCTCCAGTGCTCCCTGGCCACCCCACCCACTCACCACCACAGACTCTGTGCACTTGGGAAGCTGGGATTTCATCTGTGTGACAGTTCGGCAGATAATACATAATCTCTCTCTGCCACTGCAAGACTGAATTTCTATAGTGACTCATTTAAACCTCCATAAAATCAGGGCATCATTTTTAAGCAACACAAATTCACTACACCAGACTTATATTTACCTTTCAACCACTCTACATTCAAGCTAGCAATCTACAGAAACTCACTGGCATTTAACTCATCAAGCAGATTAGACTAATTTTCAAAGATTCCATATACTTAAAAAAAAAAAAAACCTTCAAAATTTTTCTTAAAAATAATCCAAAATCTCCAAGGCCACATTCCAATAGATAACTGCTATTTGCATGTCAACATCACCAAGATAAGGTCCATGGTTGTATATAGGTGAATTTCAAGCATTTCTCTGGGTCTCTCTCCCCTGCAAGTAGTCTGTCCTTAAAAAGATAGCTACCACAACTGCTGGGGAGTGGGGCGAGGTGGGTAGTAGGAAATTCACCCAGACAATGACATAGACTATGTAATTTCCTTGCCATTAAGAAGACCAGAACCTCCAGACTTTTTATGTTTTGCTCATTCTTCACGAATAAGGTGTGCCTCAGTGATCCCCAAATTAACTTTCCATTTGCATCATTTAAGCATTAAAAGGGGACTTTAAGGCCAGATCCTTCACAAGGCCTTTGTTAAAGCAAATATAGGCCAGCCAGTGTCTCCATGCTACTGTGATTATTGGACTTGCTACTTAAAGGTCCTGTGCCTCTTGAACATAAGATTGAGAGAGAGAAAGAAAGACTAAGAGAGGACGTTCAAAAGCAAACACAGTAGAGGCATCCAACATATCTACAGAGGGTGGTAAATATTAGTTTGGCTACAAGAGAACTCTTTACAGTAGCTGGATATGCTAACTGCTCCACATGCTTTTTTATAAACTGGAGAGAGGCCCCACCATTATGATTTTCAGCCTGTATCAAAAGTCACTAGACTCAAGGGGACTACTGTCTACCTTGTGTACTTTCTAAAGGGGAACATAAAAGGGTGTGTACTTCAGTTGGGTGCATTTTCAGGCAAACTAAACACTTCTAACATGCCGAAGGAAACCACACCCAGAACAGGTTTCAGGCATGGGGGTGGGGGGTTGAAACACTCAATTTCAAAAGACTTGCCCCTGCTAGGCTGGGTCCTGTTTTGCTGTTTAACCAAGACCTGTAATAATAATGGCTCCTACTGATTACTGAGTGCCCACTCTGGTCAAACACAATGTCCACGGGGAATCATACTTTTTCTTACAATCTTATTACAAAGAATCTGTATTACCTTCATCCCAATATGAAGAAACAGGTTGAGATTAGTAAATAAATTGCCCTGATTTGGAAAGCAATTTGGCAATATTTGACAAAAGGCACAGAAATAACCACATAAGGAAAGTTAATGACAGAATGTTAAGTAAAAAACTAAAAATAAGACACTCAAACTGAACCTATATAATGATTACCATAGTTTTTATTTCAGAAAGTTAAAATTTGCTGGGATTGCAGATCTTACAGTGAAGATTCTCTCATATTTATTTCTTTTGAAGGTGTTTATAATATGGCAATGAAATAACTTCTCTTTTATGTTTGGAATAATACAAAAACAGCTGAAGATTTAACTTTGTTCATTTATAACCTTCCACTCTGCCTTTGAAAGAGCATCAAGTGAGTCACCTCCGGACTCTAACTACTGCTTTTCATCACCTCGCTGGAGTAGTGCCAGTCAAGAGCAGAAGTCACTTATCTCCCCCACACCTTGTCTTTCATCTTCTAAGGGCCCAAAACTCCTGGCCACTTCTTTAGGGAGCAAAAACTCACAGTGAACAAGTTGCAAGAGGTGGTTTTTCTCTCCTGCCTAATCAATAAGCAGTCCTGCAGACACACAGGACATGAACACTTATCAACTAACTGATAGTTAACGTATTTCAAATCTCCTTTTAACTCCTGAGCCTGAATTAAGTTTGCTATAAGAGAGAATGAACTAAAGTTACTGTGAAAACAGAAGCAATCATTTACTATAAAACCATTTTACTAAGATGATGCATAGGAGAAAGGTGGTGCTTTTGCTTAAAAAACAACAGCAATTTGAAAGCATATAAGAAGCTTAAGTTATAAAGCAAGCAGAGACTTAACAAGCTTCTACTTCCCCAGACACCATGTTGAAATTCTGAAAGAATTGAGAGAAAATGGCGCAGAGTATTTTTGTAATTCTCCATTAATAGCAAATGGATAAATGAAAACTTTTTAACCTCACAAATTCCTAGGACTGCAGGAGGTAACAAACAGGAAAATCCCAGTCAAATTCTACAGATTTACAAAGCTAGGGATTAACCAATCATGCTTCAAAGTCCCCTGGTAATGCTAAACATTCTTCAATTAACTACTATACATTTGGAAACAAGATTACTTTTATGATTAGTTAAAATGATCCAGTTTTATTATGTAAAAGATAAAGATCCACAAAACTCCTACTTTTTATGCAGACTTTATATGAAATATAAACTTCAAACCTCAGAAAAGTCACCACCTTTCTGGGACAATTTCCTTTTTTGCTCAGTGGGATAGAGGAAGACATAAGAGATTGCTACCAAGGCAGTGGTTCTTAAACTTGGATGTATATACAAAACACTGAGGATCTTGTTAAAATGAGGTTCTGCTTTGGTAGTCTGGGGTGGGCTTGAGATTCTGCATTTCTAACAAATTCCCAGTTCCTCTACAGCATAACCCAGTAACAGTGAGTAACATGGTTCTAAGTATTTTGCAGTTCAAGATTTGAGGTGATGATATATAATTTTTAAAGATTTATTTCTTTATGCATACAAGAGCTGGGGTATAGGCCAGAGGGGTGGGGTGAGAGGATTCACCAGAGACAGAGTGGGGAGCAGAACAGGCAGATCAACTGAAATACACTGCTGAGGGGAGCAGCAGGTGAGACAGGAGAGGTCTGTCGGGCCATGTGGGATGTGGAAGCTCCCTGGCTGGGTACTACACTCCTGCTGCAGTGGTTTCAGATAACTTCATAGGCTGAGACTTAACCCCTTGCTTCACCAGGGAGGTCCTGAGGTGATGATATTTTTAAGTTTCTCAACAACTCATCCAAGAGCTTCCTAAGTGGTCTCCTGACTGCTTTCTTGATTACTACCCTCCCAAACCATTATCACTCACAGGAACCATTTGGGCCTTTCTTTAAAAGTCAAAACAAGTCACATCTCCCATCCTTTGGTAATTTCAACTCTTCAACCAGATTTAACTTCAACTTAACTTCAACTTAACTTCAGACCAACTTAACGCCAGACTTAACTTCAACTCTTCAACCAGATTTACTAACTAAGCACACATCTTCTTGCCTTTGTCATTCAGCCTTTCCAACCCCTCCCTCCTGGCTCTGCACTCTAAGCTCTGACCACTCTACCTGGGTCCCTCCCCTCCCGCCTCCTTCACCTCAGACAAGTTTACTTCTCTATTTGCTTCTATTCACTGGTCAGCTAGGACAGCCTTTCCAGCAGAGCTGCAACACTTCATTCACACACCAGCGAACAGTTGCTCATCACAAAAGTAATCATTTGTTGATAAACACATAGGAATAAGTGAAAGAGCAAGCATTAAATTTTTAAACTTTTTACTTTATGATTTTACTTTATGTTTTATTTTATGATTTTCTTAGGATTCTTCCTTCCTTCAAGTAGCTCCAACTTATTGAGCTTTAACAGCAAGTATTTATGCCGATGGAATAGTTTAACAAGGGTGAAATTTTTAATTAAGCCAATCCAGCAAAGAATATTGAAGTTAGAAAAATGCTAACAATGACCCTATCATTAATTTTCCTCTAACGCTGATTTTTCACAGCTGGGAACCTAAGAGTTGACAGAAACTTTTAAGCAAGAAGGAGGAGAAAATCTACAAATCCAATGCATTAGAGGCAGCCAAAAGCAGCAGTGAGGGGAAGAAGGGTTAGTGGACAGATGGAGCTGGGCCAACTGCCTTTCAGAGGAAAAAACTTAGAGCACTGCTGTATGTGAATAAACTAAAATAAATTATAAATGTATTAAAGGATTATTTGTAAAATATTTTAAATAAAAACACTAAAAGACGAAAAAAAAAAGGAGGAGGAGAAAAGGCACCATGATCTAAATGGCTGGCTGAGATTAACTCTTTTATTTTGATAACGTACACAAGTGTAATTCTGGTATGAGAAGATGTACGTGAAGCCAGGATTAGCTAAAAATTCTGTCACCACCCATGGCCTCTTCCAGAAGAAAACAAAATCTGAAGTCCTCATTTAAATTGCTGTATCATATTTACTAGTAACAACATATCTGAGTTCTCAGAGTTCATCTGTATGTGACATCTTCTTCAAAAGACGATAATAATACATTGGTCTAACCCCATTTGGCAGATGAGATGGCTAAACTCTATAGATGTTAAATGGCTTCTCTAATTTGGCAGGACAGAGCCCATCTGGACTAATTACATGCTTTTCTCACTACCATAAAATTCTGTTCTAAAACATACTTTCCCCCAGCTCTTTATTCTGCAATAAGATATCAGATGTAATACCTGCTCCTGTTTGGGAGCAATTCATGCAGTCTGTTCCTACCCCCATCTTCACCCATGCCCCTCCAACTCCTAATTGCAAAGACTACAAATAATCTAATTAAGACTGTTTCTCAAACTTTAGTATATAATATCATAGTCACCTGACAGGTTGGTTAAAAACAACAATCGCTAGAGCCCACCCTCAGTTTCTGGTTCAGTGATCACAAGTAGACCCTGAGAATTTATATTTCTACCAAGTTCCCAGGTTATGCTGATGATGCTGCTAGTTCAGAGACCTCATTTCGAGAAACACGGCAATAAAGCAGCCCACAGTTTTAACTTTGTTCATTTACACCCTAACAAATACATAATCACTCTTATGTGTAACACAAGTTATGTCAGACTTCTGTCTTTTTTTGTTAAATTTATTTATTTATGCATGCAAAAGCTGGGGTGTATGTCAGAGGTGTGGGGGGTGGAGGTGAGAGGATTCACCAGAGACAGAGTGGGGAACAGAACAGGCAGATCTACTGAAATACACTGCTGAGGGGAGCAGCAGGTGAGACAAGAGAGGTCTGCTGTGCCTTGTGGGTAAGGTCCCTGGCCAAGGCTGATAATTTCATAGTGCTGAGATTTAACCCCTTGCACCACCAGGGAGGCCCCAGATTTCTGTATTTACGTGCTCAGACTTTGCAAAATATAGAGGAAACAATGAGGCAAATACTCTTAACCGTAACTAAAAGCAGCATGTGAAAGTCCCAGAAGAATGACCAAGTGCTCAAACACCTGTTAAAGGAAGGGAACACAAGGAGGAATTCTGACTCCTCCTCCCTCTAGGAATACTTAGAATTAAGTGGCATCTGAGCTGCACCTCAAAAGAATGATCCTGCCTTAAAACAGGATTTCTAGCAGAAGAAACAAGGAGAGCTGAATCTCGAGGATGGGACAACGCGGGGACAGCTCTAGGGACACATGAGTACCATGGAATTGAAATGCAGCAGAAACTGGAGCTAAATCATAGTGGAGTCAAGTTCCAAAGTTTTTGCTCAGAGGACAGCTCTTATTAGGGTTCTGGTCAGTGGCAGTTGCAGGGGTGGGGTTAGGAAACCAAGGGAAAAGAGACAAAAGAAGAGGGAGTGTTGCTGTGAACAGACTCCTTCCAGGCCCACGGTGTAAGAAGAGGTGATAATATAGACTAAAATCATCCATAATGCTTCCTTGGCAGTCATGTTATTCATAGTCCCATTTACTTCACTATCCTAAGAAAACTGGTAGTGTTCCCCAAAGGGAGTTGTATAATATCTACTCCTCCTCCTCTCTATAGCTGGCCTCCTAGAGTCCATTTAAGGATCCTCCCAGACAAACATTTGATTTAAGCTAAAAGAATAGGTGTTACCTTGATCCTGAGTGTTCCTAGTTGAGCAAAACTGAGAGTACCACATGTTCAGAAATTTGAGCAGTTCTCAGCTCCTCAATTTTCCATGCCACCAAAATATATTCATGATATCTGGGTAATGCATCTCCTGGCTCATACCTAACTCACACTTTGTGGTTCTATAAGATGTGCATCAAATTTGCAGTCCGAAAACCTGGATTCTGAAAAGGCAGCCTTATACTGGTTGATCTTACTCCAATGATGTGCTTCTTACAAAAAGTAAGAGAATATCTACCTCACAGGGTTACCATTAGTACTAAGGAAAAGCACAAAAATTTAGAACTTACTAAGTAATGGATTCCATGTTGGGTACTTTGAACAATATCATTTAATCAATTAAGATGATGCAAATTAAATGTTGTGTATATTAGTAATAACTATTATTATACCATTCAAAACAGGCTCTAATTTAAAATCTTTCAGGAACTCAAAAATTTTGAACTGAAACTAGCAAACTAGTGAAAGCATTTTTTTTCTTAAATTGGTGACTCATTCTACAATGTTATCTGGGCTTAGAGAAAGTATAGTATTGAAGTATTATAGACAGGTATCCAGACCCCTATGCCCCAAAATAACCATCTTTTATGCTTTCACTAACCCCAAAATTGTTCTTATAAACTGTGCCCTCATCTAAAACATTCAGGGTTATCATTTCTGTCATCAACTCTTTCCATGATGGGAAATTTTTATTACATTATATCTAAGAACTTAAAATTTTCTACATGACAAACAGGTATAAAAAAACCCAACAATCTTCTTTCTCAGTGTAAGAAAATAAAGCAAGACAAACATCTAGGTACCAAAGCAAAATTAAAAGTTCTCAAAAACATAAAACTACATTTTCTTCATGATGTACAGACATAAAATCATCAATATACTTTCCCTAACAGTTAAGAAGTCAAAACAAACAAGAATTTCACAATAAATTTGAGAGTAATACATTCCATGGTCTCCATGGTCTCAAGATTTTCAGTCTCCCTCTGTCCCAAAGAAGATAAATTATTCCTAGATCTTTTTGGACAGTGGGACAAATTCACTAACGCAGGAAAAGTTCATTTTGATGCCTTTCTACTAGATCCTGTCTCTACTCCAACTCCACTGTTGGTGCCAACAGAATTAGCCCTCTGTGAGAGCAGATAGGCAAATGAAAAAACCAAGTTAGGCTGGGTATTTCACAGTATCATCCTATCGTTCCTTTTTTAAGTAATGAAATATTAATACCAATAACTAGAGGTCCAGGATGAGAAAATCACAGAACTGTAGAGTGCCTCTGACTTCAACAATGCTTATGACCCTGGACAAATTATTTGACTCTCCTCATCTTTAAAACATAATAGATGTGTTAGGAAGATGAGACACCATTTATAAATTTCGTACTAACATATCTGGCACATGGTAAGCACTAATGAAATCTTTTTCCCTGTAACTCTTAACAGAACAGATAAAGAGGAGCTTTAGGTATTAACTGGAACATAAGCATGGTCTTTAAAATTTTTTAGGAAGGATTTCTACAGGTAAAATGGAAGGGTGGAACATTTGAGGCACAGGTAGACAATGAAGGTAAAACGTAGGGTTGGCTTTTATAAGGAACTGTAGATCTGCCTACCTGGAAAATCCACATAGTGTAAAAAGCTGGAATAGAAAGCAAATAGGGTGGGGTCACTTGAGAGAGGGTCCTGAATGCCAATTTAAGGGATCTATAATAGGTACAGGTGAAATGGTTTCTGAGAAGAGAAGTAGGAGTATTTTCCTAAGGAGTTAAGTATTTTCTTCTACGGTGTTAAGCTGGCAGGCGTGAAACTGGAGAAAGGGTATTAAGAACCTGTTACTACAAATACTTTAAAAAAAAAAATGAGAGGTTCTGTTTGAATGTGTTATAGCTTTCCTCTCATTTACAAAGTACATGAACAGATGCTGAGGAAGTGGGGTAACCTGATTTCGCAGGTAAAATATTTGAAAGAGAATGAGGGTATTAGGTGTGTCTAATCAGTGTGTGTTGGGTGTCAGAGGTAGAAGATGGTGCTCCTGCCTTATTCCAGGGGTTTTAGTGTGGTAAGTATCACTCTACATCTCAGTTCCTTAAGTCAAAGAGGTTTTATTTTTAATTACAATTACTTACCCACCCATTGATCATTAGAAATGATTGTTAGGCTCCACTGTGAAAATATAAAAAAACCAGCAAAATGCAGAAATATTTCCCACAAAATCACAGTACTTTCACACACAGATGTTAAATGAGAAAGTACACAAGAGGCATCAAAAAAAAATACAGATTCAGAGGCAAAGTGATCAGTCTGCCATACAGCTTTATGGGTAAGAACAAAACTAAATCAACAGATAAAAATCTGTATTATCTCAGATGTGATAAATAGAAAAATTACAAATATCAAACAAAGTACCAGACTGGAGGATGGGGATGTGTAATGGGGATGGAAAGGTGTTAACAAAAATTCTCCTAAAGTTGCTTAACATGTAATCAGTTCCATTGTTACTAAGGGCTATGCAAAATGTTTGTAATTATTCTGGGATCCACCATACTTGAAAGTTAATCCACCTTTTCTCAGTTCCTCAACATGGGTGGTTTCTGTTAAAGAAATACCCACATTGAACTTATGCAACTTCTAAACCACAATATTTAGAAATAATAAAGTTATCTGGAACTAAATGTGGGGACAAAGACCACTTTTTAAAGAAGTCATCACACAAAATGTGAAGTCCAGCAATTTTATAAGGATTTCCCTGAAAATACTTATGGGATAAAGCATCAGGGGCACACTGTGGGTTTTTTCCTCCTCAATTTATTTAAATAGTACTTTATCAAGATAGGACAGTTTAAGACATTTCCTGTGTATAAGCTCCCCCCTTCTCAGAGGGCATTTTACAACTACCCTCAAATCTTTCAGAATAGCAGTTTATCAGTGCACTCCTCCCCACAGCTTCTTATATTTTCTCCTTTTTTTTTTTTTCTTTTGAGATTACAGGTGTGGAATGACTGGACTTTCGTGATGGGTTTTCTGATGGAAATTCCCACAGGGAGCTTTCACCTTGGCATTATGACACAGTGACTGGGTTTTTACAGTGAAGAAATGCTCCATTCTGAATTCTCAAACTTAAATTTGTGGGGGACTCCTAAGTTAGACCCAAAGATGAGAAATGCCCCTACTCCTCTATTTGCCACTGTTAAGTTACCCCCACAGTCCTAGTCTCTCTAAACTTTCAAAAAGCCAAATTCCACCTTCCAAGAGCTTGAGAGGAATGAACCAAAGACATGCACTCATTCCCTAAAGGGAATGGAGCTTCCTCTCAGCTAACTGCCCAAGGAATGCAGCACCATCTAGCAAATGTTTAAAATCACGTCCTGTTCTGCCTCTTGTTTTCCAGAAAAGTGTCGTTACTGTCAGCTATTTCACAAGACAAATAAACCTATGAATGAAATATATCCTCCCCCCTTCCCACTGAAAACATTCTAGGACTGAGCTGCTTCCTTCCTCCTCCTCACAGGAACCACATTTGTGGCATCTAGAAGAGTTAAAATAAGAAGCATACACAGTCTGGAAGGCTACTTTTTCACAGCACTAGAGCCTTTTGGGGCCTATTACTGATTCAGAGGCTTCCAAACGGAAGAGGTTCTGTTTTCAGTTATAAATCCTTTTTCATGTATACGCTTTGAGACACCGCGGGCCAGGCCCGCTGGCTGGGCAGGGGCAGCAAGGGCTGCAAGGGGCCAACCTGGCCACAGGTTGCAGCCCACCCCTACACATACGACTGCATATAGGACCGTAGCCTCCATAAAAATGTGTGTGGCTAAATGCTGAATTCATTAAATTATTTGAGACTAATACAGACTTCACGAAACCTGTAATTGATCCAACTAATCCAACCCATCACATGGAATGACAATAACTGGCTTTCATTATAAATTACATAGCCCACTAAATTGATGGGAAGAGTCTCCCCCAACACAATACATCAAAAGAGTTAAAATTAAGCATCAGAATCAAAACTGTAATTTACCCAAGGCTTAAGAACAAAAAGACCACTCCCTCCACCCCTCTGCTATTGTTCTACAGTACTGGGTCTCTAGCAGCGCACTTTACACCTTTAAGGCTCCCAGAGGTAACAGGCCGGGGGGGGGGGGGGGGGCAGGGAAACAGTGGATACCAGGTTTCAAATACTTTCCCAGTAATAGGTCTATGAGCATGAGTCTACCGAAATGCAACCACTGAAGGGCAGAAAATGTGTGCGACTCGAGATACCTGACAACCAAGAGAATCAAATGGATACTGGAGAGAGGGACTCCAAATGGTGGCTTTTCTGGAGCACACAGTGAGAAACTGTCGCCTTTAAGTAGTGAATGGGGTGATGCGGGCCAACCAGAAGCTCTGGGGCCAGGCTGTGCTCAGTCGCCCGTCCTCATTAGGGTCACGTACCATATGGTTCCCATAAAGCTTCAGGATCCCTGCAGGTACGGCCCCAGGGGTAGGCCTGGCCTTTGGGAGAGGGGCTTACCTTGTAGTTGCTTGAACCGCCCTTCCAGCTGGTTGTAGTTGTAAGGCACCTGCCCGGTGTAGGCGGGCGACAGGGGCCCAGAGATGCTGGACGTCCTCTGCAGTTCCATTATGCCCGGCGCGAAGCCCCAGCGAGTTGCACGGTGGAAACCCCGCAGCGCTCCCCACCTACTCCCATCAAACACGCAGCAGCTTCCGGACGACCTGGCTCCCAGCCCCGGCGATCACAAGGCGAGCCCCATGCGGGTCAGAAAGTCCGGCAGGGCGAGCTGGTAGGAAGCTGGCTGCAGCACAGTCCACCTTGGCCCGCCCAGGAGTTACCACTCGGCCATCTAATTCCTCGTCGATTTCCTTTTGTGGTCCCGGGCTAGAAGCTTGAAATAAATGACCGGGGAGGGCGGGAGGACGGCGGGAGCAGGCACAGGCCCTACTTGAATTTTTTTTTTAAAGTGGCCAATCCTAGTCATGCCCGGTCGCCGGACCCGGAGCTCGCGGGAGCAGCACACCTCCCGCTGCCTGCGGCGGCCGCCGGTTTGTAATTTAACCGGGAGCCGCGCCGCGCCGCGCCGGGCTGATGTCACCTGATTAGCATAACAGCGTCGCGGAGGAAGCGCCGGCGCGCCGCGAGGGGGGCGCGGGCCGCGGGGACCCCCCACCGCCACCGCCCCCGGCCCCGGCCGCCCGCCGCGGGGGACCCTCCGGAACAAAGCCGCTGGAATGACGACCTCTGTGGCGAGCCTCCTGTAACGGGAAAGCCTCCGGCTACCATCTCGGGAAAGGCGGCTCGGGAGGTGCGGAGCCCGCAGATCCTGGCCCAGCCACTGCCCGGCGGCCGCACAGACCACTCGGACTCGCGGGGCTCGCACCTGGGTGCGGGGGCACTTGGGCAGGGGCACTGAGCACGTCGCGGCCCGGAGCTCGGCGAACAAAGTACCCCTCTCCCCCCCTCCGCCCCAACCCCGGGCGTTGTGCGGGGCCACAGGGAGGGGAGGGGTACGTTCAGGCCCACTGAGGTACTCTGAACAGACCTCAGCTGCCATCGTGAAATGTTAAGCCGGAGATTTTCTGGGATAACACTGGTAATTCGATGCAATGAAGATTTATGGGAGCACCGATTTGCAAGGCATTCTGGGAGAAAGGTACACAGGTAAACACCTCAAGTAGCCCTGACCTGGAAGCGTTTATAAACCAATGACGAGATGAGAACAGAATTTAGGCTCAAATCCTACTTTGATTTACAAAAATGGCAACTAAACCTTGGGTTCTTCAAATTTTTAAACTGATCTCCCTAGCTTCTCACTCATTTCAATGAAACAAAGTGCTCTACATAGAAAACAATAGCGATCAAAATGTATTCTCGGGAAAAAATTGACTCTAATTTCTTCCTCCTCCCTACCTCCACTCACCTCTTCACCCCATCCTCACTAACTACAGGCAAACAACAAATTGCAATAGCCACTGAAGATGGTCATTTGGTTCCTGAGCGGACCAGTCTACACTGAAGAGGTGGGCCCCACCTCAGGTGTACTTTAGTCCCCAGGACACTTGTAATTCAAGAAACTGCATCCTGCCCAGGCCTACAGTTAACACAAGCCCGGAGCCTACCCAGGTAACTGGTTTTTTAGTATGTTCAGAGTCAACCTTTAGCTTTTGAAAGCCACACCCAGGATTTGAAGACATTTCTATCATCAAAAAGAGAGTTATTTCCTAAGGCCCCTTTATGGGGCAATTCACAGAGTGACAGGAAACCAGGCAGGAAGGTGGCAAAACTTGGGATCTTAGAGGTGCAAGAGGGTGGCCCTCAGGAAGGGGGAGTGTCCCAGGACCCCACCCCCACCTCAGGCCGAAGAGAGCCAGGACACCTAGGACTATGATTCCCAGAATGCCATCATCACCAAAGGAAGGATGCTGAGAACTGAGGGTGGAGTTAAGCAATGGTTTTGGGGATTTAAATACCTGACCTGTGAGCTTGAGGGGGAGGCTACTGGTCCGTGGTGTGGACTGACAAGAGTTTTCCTGAATAGGCAAGAAGAGTCCAGGTCAGAGAAACTGGTAGGACGTTTTTACCAATTTATTTCTTTATCTTTTCTTTTCTCTTTTTGTAAATAAATCTTTTTATTAATTTTATTGTATGTGCCTGCTTTTGAGTTTTTAAGTCTCTTTTAAGCGCACAGGTGAGAACCCAGACAGGCACCCCACGGGGTTACCCTGTAACAGAACTACTTGACTAGGATACCCAAGACCTGAGTTTCCAACCCGAGCCAAGCTTCTTAATCACCTATGACCTTAGAAGAAACCCTGGAGTCTTTCTAAACCTCTGCTATCAAAAGGATAACTAATGCCTACCTCTGTCAGGTTACTGAGGTTAAGACATAAAATGGTCACACTATTCAAAATTAGGATGTATTTTACAAAATGCATCTCTTCTTGCATTTACCCCTCCCCTCCAATACATCAAGACTACAAAAAGCAGGATGGAGAATTTTCTTAAGATCTTAACAGGCCTCCTTTTAAGTAATATTACATAGGCTGGTGAAACAGTAAGTCAGTCTAAGTGTGGGCACAGAAAACGAGATTGCACAAGTCCTTGCCAATTTATATTTTATTTTATTTATTGATTTTTTTTATTTATACATACAAGCTGGGGTACAGGCCAGAGGCACAGGGCGGTGAGAGGGTTCACCAGAGACAGAGTGGGGAGCAGAACAGGCAGATCAGAAATACACTGCTGAGGGGAGCAGCGGGCGAGGCAGGAGAGGTCTGCCGCGCCATGTGGGATTCTCCCCGGCCGGGCGTCGAACTCGCGTCACCGCTGCCGACAGCTCCACAGCGCAGCGCTTAACCGCTGCGCCACCGGGGAGGCCCCAATTTATATTTTATTTTTAATCTTTAAGCCACTTAGTGAATGGAGTATGAGTCACCACTCTTAGTGTCTCCCTTTCAGGTCCCTCAGGTATGGGGAAGTATAGGATATAAGCTTTCTAATTAGCTAGGGGACATACAATGTGATGGGGCAGACGCTGGGCCACTGGAGCCACACTCAACCCTAAAGTACAGAGTTGGAGCAAGTCAGGCAGAGTTAAGTACATCCAAGTATGGGAAAGAATGGTTTTGAGGCAGTGGAATGGTTTAATAACCTGCTAGGAGCAGGAAATGAGAAAAGGGAAATCCACTTGGTATGATGGGGCCAGGGAAGAACAGTGTGACAACCCTTGTGACTCATCTGGCACCTCCTATTCAGCAGAGGGGAGAGGTGAAGGAGGCCCCAAGGTCGTTATTGCATTCAGTAGTTACTAGACACCAGTTGAGTGCAAAGCACAGTGCGAAGTGTTTTAGAGGATTCAAGGATGACTGGGTAAGGTGCTGGTCAAGGAAGACAGGACAAACAGACAACCAGCCCAATACGAGAATAAAATAAAGGTTGGGAAGGGGGAACAAAAGACAGGACCAGGAAGTCACATCTATATTGAAATGCAGGCAGAATAACTCTAGAAGAGAGGTATGTGACCCTGAAACACAGCAGACCGCGATCAGCTAGGAGAAGAATGGAGTCTCTTCCAGGGAGGGAAAGCAGCACGGGTCAAAGAACCCATCCTGCCTGTCCACAGTGAGTGCTATGGTTTGGCTGGCATGTAAGGACTGTCAGGATGGAAGGAACAGGAAAGGCAGATTAAGAACTAAGACTCGGCTGGGAACTATTCGAGACTTTTCAGTTAGAGGACAGGGTCTGGTTTGGGTTCTAGATGGGATTAACCTGGCAGTGATGGGTTAGAGCAGGTTAGAGAGAATGAGGGCAGCGAGGTTGCTTAGGTAGTTATTACAACTCTCCAGGTCAAAGGACCAGCCAGGGTGTGGCAACAGGACTGAAAAGAATGGACTGATGCAAGAGTTAATCCATATGATTCTGGTAACAGACCTCATGTGGTGGTACAAAGGGTTGAAGAAGACTGGGGTTTTTAGAGCATTCTGGGGATTGTAGGGAAGGACTGAACATTTCCGTCTAGACAGACTGAATCAGAGCCACCTGCAACATCATGGGATGACAGGTCCAGAAGTGATCAAGAATGTGAAACTAGAGCTCAAGGCTGAAAAACTAATGAGACTGAAGGAGTAAACCTAGGACAGGGGGTAAGAGGCAGGAGGCTGAGCACAGAGCTCTGATGAAAGCCAGGATTTGGGAGGAAGAAACAGCAGAAATTTAAAAGGGTGGTCCCCAGAAAAAGGGGAGGTTCCAGGTCCCCTGCCCTACCCAAGGAAGGGTGGAGCTGAGCAGGAAAGAGAAAAAGGTAGAGAGGAGGGAGAATGAAGGAAAGATGGCGAGCAAGGAGACCTGGAGGAGGCACATGGAGCAGAGAGACATGTGGAGAAGATGCACTTGCTTCATGGTCTTGAACTGGTTGAACGGTTGTGGGTGAGAGACCTGTGGGGAGGTTAACAATGACAGTATTTATCTTGGTTTTGATTTTGCTCTTTTCCTTCTAGACTTGTCTGGCCGTTTCTGCCCCTTTCCTATGGGTCCCCACCAGGAGGTGCCTTAGACTTGTAGCAGGTTTTCGGGTCTCAGTGGTCCTGCTTTTGACTAACCCTGTTTGGCTGGACATTTACCCATGAGGGGACGGGTAATTTCAGGTGCTTGACTTGAAACTTTATTCTTTGTCTTTTCTGTGTTACACACTAATTGTATAAAAGTTCCTTTCCATTAAAAGTCTTATGCACTACAGTATGTTTTGTCTTGATGTGACGGATGGCAAAACTTATTTGAACAGGCAGGGTTGGGGGTTTTGGGGTGCCCCTCACCACCCTGTCTTGTAACAGAAATACCAAGGAACTTACAGAAGGTTAAGTCCAAGAGTTACTCAAGGGGGAAAGGTGACTAGAGGGTATCACATGCTGCAAAACAACAAGGAACTAGAAGTCAGAGAGAAGGTGATCTGGTGCGTGAATTAGGAGGTCAGTGGGGTGATAAAAGCTCGAGCCAAGTTACAGAGATAGTGAGGAGAAAGAGGAAGGAGGTACAAGCAGGTCAAGGTAGTGAAGATAAGGCAAGTGAATGGGGGCTACAGGACCAGGGGAAGGAGGTCCTGGGGCAGAGTGTAGCCCAGCGTGATCTCTGTGCACAGGTTTGAGCTCTTAGTTGACAGTTAGGAAAAGGACGGTGGGAAAATTGCTCAAAGCTATGGTTCGAGCAGCCTATTTCTGCCAAGAGAAGGTACACTCACCTTCAGAAGCAGGGGAGAAAGGGCAAAGATATTCTGAGGAAGATGAAGGAATTTAAAGAAGTAAGCCTAGGTCTAACTTTTTTTTAAAGATTTATTTATTTATGCATACAAGCTGTGGTGTAGGCCAGAGGTGTGGAGTGGTGACAGGCTTCACCAGAGACAGTGAGGAGCAGAACAGGCAGAGTGACTGAAGTAACTGCTGAGGAGAACAGCGGGTGAGGCAGGAGAGGTCTGCTGTGCCATGTGGGAATCTCCCTGGCCAGGTATTGAACTTGTGCTGCAGTGGCTGTGGACAGCTTCTTAGTGCTGTGCTTAACCCGTTGCGCCACCAGGGAGGCCCCCCAGCTCTAACTTAAAGCAAGAGGCCAGGCATCCCACCCACAGTTTCACATACAGTGATCTAAGAAGAATCCTAAAGATATGTAAGGCAGACACATGAAGGTGAGTGAGATCAAACAGTTTTCAGAATGCTCAACAAGTCAACCAAAATTTCTGCAGAGATAGATTGTAAATTCAGCTCATTCCCTTACTCTTTTCTAATCCAAAAAACCTACTGTCCCTTACCCAGGCCAAAGATATCAACACCTGTGGCCAACTATAAAGAGGCATCAAGAGTCCAAGGCATCAAGAAGGATGGGCACAACTGAACAGCCACGTTAGCTTTGGGACGAAGCAACTGCAGCCTGAGGAACCTATATCTTGTGACGCCAGAATGTAACACCAAATGCCCATGGTTCCCTGTGGACAGCACAAACTAGGAGTGTGTGCTACTGGGAAGGACGCAAGTCTAGAGTCAGGTACTCAGACTCACCCCAAGCTTGAGTGTTCCTAAGAAACCAAGGAATTGCAGGCCTGTCCAGTCTCCCCTGGGCCTCAAAATCCTCACCTACAAATAAAAAAGGTTAGAATCTAAGGTCATAAAAATTCCTTCTGTGCCTCAAGATATTTACTGGTGACCTGGGTTTCCCTTGCTTAGAAACCATTGCAGTACCAATTATTAAATGTCAAGTAAACGGAATGGTCATAGTAATATCATTACATTATCACAGCACAAATTGCAGTTTACAAAATGCTTTCATACACATTTTCTCAACTGACTAATGCTGTGAGGGAGCTATTCTGTCCATTTTGTAGATGAGGCAACTGAGGTTCAGAGACAGATAAATGCCTCGCTCAGGTTCCCACACCTGGTGAGTGGCAGTCACACCCGGACCCCAGACCAACCAAGTCCTGCACTGTATTCAGAGTATACCATCCAGATTACTAATGGGTCCTGAGCTTTTCAGAAAAACCGTAAAACTTGATAAACCTCAGACCCAAGCAGTCCTCCCCAGGAAACTTGGCACTTAGCTTGAGTCAGGACCAGACACACTCTGCCAGTTCTCACAAGGTGGCCACTTTGAGAGTTCTGTTGCTGTGGATGGGGACTGTCTGGTCTTGTGTGATTTGGTTTTTCCTTTTCTCATACTTTCAGACCTGCACATGCTGTGATTTAGCATGTAACATGGTGCGAACACTCCAGAAGCAAGATAAAACCTCTTTCTGTTCCAACAGGCTCATGCATTCTTGGGAAGCTCTTTCTTTTTTTTTTAAGTTTTTCCTGCATAACAGCAAGCTTGAAAGGGTAAACAATGGGGTGTTCATTTCCTGAACATCTAAATATTGGTAAGACTGAAAATATCTGCGAGAAGATGGCCAAAATGCTCAGATGTGATGGGATTTACACTAAATTCAAGGGCTTGTAAAACCAACCCAAAAGCTGGGAAAGAAATGGTGGGAACCTGGAAGGACAGAAAAGATTTCACAGAAAAACTGCCATTTTTTCTACCATTTTCTACTGCCATTTCCAGACCTGCTTTTGGCTTCCACTGTGAAATCCCTGGCAGTGGGATCACCACAGCCAATGTCTTTAAAGGAAATCAAAATACTACTACTAGAATGATCCTCTTCCACTACTGTGGCCAGCAGAGAAGCAAGCTCCATATCATGCCACTGTATTTATGTTCCCTGACTGAAGCTTGTATTAATTTTCTGTTTTGGCTTTCCAGCCCACCTACTCACTTCTCCAGGAGCTTTCTGCCCACTTCTTCCACACCTGAATCTCTAACTGGGATCACTGTTCCTCCACTTCCACTGTATAATTCCAGGAGTATCTCCCACCCCCTACAGTGCCACCTCCCACTCAAGGTCCACGCCCTAGGCAGCTAGAAGCAGCTGGTAACCCTTCCCTCCCGACAACCCACGGGACATCCAGAAGATTGGGGCTGAGACAACTTCTCTACTTCTCATGGAGTATAACACACTGAGCCTTTGAGTCCAGTTTTGGAAATGCAAAGGTGAAGGAGGGAAGGTAGTTAAAGACAGACTTGCAACCGAGGAAGCCGGCTCTGAACTTTCGAACTGTGTTTCTCTAAGCCTGAAAACTCAGCTCAATAATGAGACCAATTACAGAGCAAGTAAGGTAAATGTTTGTAAAGATGTTAGTGTTATCCCAGTAGCTGTGATTACTAGTGTTTAAACTCTTCATAGAGAACATTTCAGAAGTGAATTCTACCCCACCTTTAGCCATCTCTTCACAAAGGAGACTATCTCCTGGCAGCTGTTGTAGGGTTCACAAGAAATCACCCACCTCAGTCTGGGAACCAAAGTGGTCACCCTTTGGATTTTTAGACAAGGACAGTTTGCAGTGTTGGGCCAGTCCTCCCCGTGAGAGGTACTCATAAACCCCATTCCCTTCTACTTAACTGACTCCACTGGGAAAGGCATCTTCAAACTCAGTAACACCTCATGATGGCCAGACCACAATACTCACTACAACAAGTTCTAAAAGGCCCATAATTTTGAAAGGCCAATGTTGGTTTTAGAAAGGTCAACGATGGCCAAATTGCGTACTTTAAGCTTTTATTTCTCTTCTATTTAGAATTCTAAGTCCTGAAGTATCAAATAGGAAAGGCTAAAGGTATTTTTCTATCTACTGCAAAAGTGATTTCTGTTCCTTGGCAGATATAGAGAAATGGAAAATTTTCTTCTTCTTCATACCTCCTACCCCCTCACCTGGGCAGGCACACAAGTGTATGTGCACGTATGCGCGTGCGTGCGCACACACAGCCCTTCCCACAAAAATCACCTAGTTACATGGCTGAATCTGAAGTACTAGAGCAAATCTAATTTCCATCCATATCCTTTTCTGCTTCTTGTTCAACTGGTCACAGCAGAACTAAATACAAGGCACCTGACAACTCTACTGAGAAGAAAAATGTTAAGTCACATTCACTAACAACCACCCGAAGTCCTGGGGAAGGAATGCATTTATTGAATCTTCTACCCCAGCCAAACCTTATCCCTGCATTCTTATCGTGTCTGTTATCTGCACACACAAAGCTTCCCTGTATAGGCAAAAGAATGCCCCAGTCCAGAGGCCCCACCTTTGGCAAACAGGTATTGCTATGCCTGTGAATATAACACCAGTTGGAGCCAAGACTGGGCTCCTGAGCTAGGTAGAGTGGTTCAAAGGCAAGGAACATCTGAGGAATGCAGTTGGGGCCAGGCCTGCTCTTGCCCAGGATTTTTGATTCTGCTTCCCCACCTCCAACAGCGGAGGGGGAAAGCTGACATACACAGGTGTTCAGAGCCATTGGGTCAGTTTTACAAGGGGGCAGATGGCATGGTAAGAAGGTGCTGTTCCCTGGAAACACAGTTCATGGGAAAAGATGAAATATAAATCTACAGTTTGTCAAAATAGTTGTTTGGACCCCGCCCTCAGGTATTCACACTCATGGGTATCTTTTCCAGGGGCTTAACATGGACCAGCTGTAATGAGGAAAGAGCCCATTAAATAGCTAATGAGAGGGGAAAGGAGAAAGAGAAAGGAAGCAGGGGATGCAAACCCCATCAAGACACAGGTCCCTTACTTCCTGGTCTACACAGCATAAAAGTCAACCTATCCAACATGTTCTCAGCCCCACCTGGGGGCCTAGGTCATTAGAGGGATCGAGGTTATCAGAAGTCGTTTCTTCCCTGCAGGCACTTTGAACAAAGTTGGGGATATAGGACAAGGAACTAGGCAAGTGTGTACACAGGCAAATACAGAAATGTGGTACATCTAAGAAATGAGGTTAGTGATAGTTACGATAAATACCAGTCTGAATGGATCAACAGCATTTCTCTACTAGGTGGCTGAGAAAAAAAACAGCGAAGTGGGGTTTCTCCCACATGAATGCTCCCTGTTGCTATGCTGTCTTATCTGCAATTTTAACGCTTCTAATTAAATCCCTGCCAAATATGCCATATTAACATGAGAGTATAGGTTATTTTATTTATTAATTGGGGGCTGAGAGGTATTGTTTTGTTCTTTGCTGTACAGGTCTGGATTACCCAGTTGCAGGTCTATAGAACAGTATGTACACACAGCCCTGGCATGCTGAAATGTAAAATATTTTAAGGGTGCAGTCATTTCTTCCTCCTCAGCACCTGAGCTTCTGCCGATCTCTCAGTGAGATAGCACAGCCTCCTTTCCAGAGGACTATGCTCCGCAGTAGTCACTGGGCACAGGCCCTGAATAATTCATGGTCAGTCACTCAAGGCCGCCAGCTGCCCTTAGCGAGGAGGCAGGTTACTGTAAAAGAATTAAACACTATCAACATCCTTGAGACCTTTACAGAAACAATCCTTCCCTTTTCTTTTTCTCCCCATTTTAAACCAGGTATTTTCCCACTAGGTCAAAGTGGAACTGACTTTTTCTCCAAGGAGGACAGATTCCAAGTACACGGATAGGGTAGAGGAAAAGTGTTTAAAGACATCTTTAAAAGTGTTTAAAGATGTCTTTAAACAAGTGCATGATCAGGATGCCATCCCCCCAATTCAGGATTCTGACATGACAAGGACCGACATTGTGTCTGACAGACCCCTGTTCAATAAATGGTAGTATTATAAGTCTCTTTCCCCCACCTGTCCCTCTGTTCCAGTCACATGATATGTGCCCCACCACTTCTCTTGGGCTTTCTCACCTCATAGCTCTGCTTCTGGAGTGTCTCTTTCCTCTTAGTCTAAAGCCCACCCATCATTCCAGTCTAAAATCACCCTTCTCTAAGAAGCCTTCCAAGCTTATCCCAACTAGGATGATTGATCCTTCTCAGAAACCCTATACCAGTAAGTCAGTCCCCCTCATCTGGCACCTATTGCACACTGCCTCTGAGTACTGCTTATCTCTTATTGTGCAGCAGTCTTATCTATCCAATTAAAATAATGGAGAGTACACCCATTACAGACTCAAGAGAAATGAAAAGTGGACTGTAGTCTCAGTTTTTGACACTAACTGGTCTTGAGACCCTGAATCTGTCCCTTGCCTTCTCCAATGCTCTCCCTGAATACCAAGGCATTTTCTGAAATAGAAAATCCGCAAGGTCCTCTAGATACAACGCTTTTGGGAAACAAATCATTATCTGATTTAGGGCAGATGCAAATCTTAAAGCACCTTCACTTCATACTCTCTAGCCCATTATCCTTTAAGAAACAGTTGTTGAAGAACAATTTAGCCATTTCACAGAAACCTGAACAGAGCAAAGGACTCTGTGATAGAACCAGCACCTTATGGTGAATTCCAGTGCCCATTCCACCTTCTGTAACAACCCCCTGGTCCATATCTTAATCCTTCATAATGAGAAGATGAGAGCTGGAACTCCTAACAGGTGTCAGGAAGGTCCTTTTCAAAATTCACCTATTTTAGCCAACCGTCTTACTTATAAATAAGGAAAATGGTGCAGAGTGGCATGCCCAGAGATACAGAAGTTACTGCACACCAGAAATTAGAAAGTGAGCCTTCTGAATTCCTGCTGCCTCCTTCATTTTCTATATCAAACCTAAAAGTATAGGGAGATGAGGACGAAGGAAGTGACAGGCATTTCTCATGTCTCTCTGTTAGTACAGTGGGCCCAGGGCTCCAAATCAGAGAAAACTCATTCTAATCCCTGTTCCTCATCTCCCCTTCCAGCATCCAACACTAAGCTGGGGCCCACAGGCTCGGACTAAGTGGCAGACAGCCCATCTCTCTGTGTCCTGATGGCCAACATGTACCAGCAAAGAGAGAAGAGAACAGACTGTGGTCCTGGCAGCTTCAGTCTCATCCTCCCAGCCCAGCCCAGAACCAAACACACAGCCCAAATCAACTCTGTTCAAAGACTTTTTTCTCTTATTTTTAACACTGGACTTTTTTATTCTTAAAACACTCTGAGGGGGAACAGGAGGCATTTTTTTTTAAGACATTCGACATACAGATACATTGATTATAACCAGAATTTTTAATGACAAGTAAGGAATAAAGTAAGATTGAACTCTTTTCTAAAACCTGCCATGCCTACCACCTATAACCACCTTTCCTCTCACCTCAGTATGTTGCCATTTCTATCACCCTTTTAATTACCATCTACCAGGGGAAATACAAATTATGAACATGCAGTTGCCTTTTCTCCTCTAGACTTACTTTTATTAACATCATAAAACCTTCAGTAAAGGATGGGGAAAAATTGGAACCTTTGTGCATTAATGGTAGGATTGTAAAATGGTACAGCTATAGTGGAAAACAGTATGACAGTTTCTCCAAAACTTAAAAATATGTAGAACTGAGGCTACCAGAGTGGGAGGACAGGAAGGACAGCAAAGTGGAGGGCGGAACAATGGACTATGGTGGAGGGCTACGGGTGTCCTGGTGGTGGGTGTGGCATGTTAACAACACTAAATCATACACACACACACACACACACACACACACACACACACACACACGATGTTGTAAACCAATGTTTCCTCAATAAAAAACAAAGTTAATAAAACCTTAAACAGAGAATTATGACCCAGCAATCCCACTTCTGAGTATATAACCAAAGGAGCTGGAGGGAGAACTGATAGCTGCACTCCAGTGTTTACTGCAGTGTTATTCAAGAGAACCACAAGGTAGTAACAACATAAATGTCCGTCAATAAATGAAGACAATATGGCATATTCATACAGTAGAATAATGTTCAGCTTTTAAAAGGAGGAAATCCTGTCAAATGCTACATAATGTCCTTGAGGACATTATTGCTAAGGCATTATAAGGCCATTTTAAAATAAGTTAGTCAAAAAAGCTGGTGAGGTACGGGGAGTCAGACTCACGGAAACAGAATGCAGAATGGTTGCCAGGAGCTGGGGAAGGGGGGGGATGAGTTGTTGTTTAGTGGGTATAGGGTTTCAGTTTTAAAAGATGAAAAGGTTCTAGAGATCTGTTATAAAACACTGTGAATAGAATTAACACTGCTGAACTGTGCAATTAAAAACGGTTAAGATGGTAAATTTTATGTTGTGTTTTTGCCATAATTAAAAGCAAACAAACAAAAAGCTACAGTAACGACTCAGGCAGAATACACTACTGGGTAGGGAAATAAACAGCAGATAAAACCATGTGCTAGGCATCTGTAACTCTGAAGGAAGAAAACATTCTCAAATGCTACCGGCCAACACACTGATCCCTTCAAAGTCTCCCTTCAAACCTTAAGGAAAAAAAAACTTCATGAGAATCCTGACAAGTTTCATTTTTATAACAAAAGGTCTAATAAATTGCCTCCAAACCTTCCAACTCTGCACAGTGCTACACAGCGCTGCACCTCCCTTTATCAGTTACCACTGGTGTCAGGCCTTGGGATTTCTTGAACTCCAATCTTCATGTGACACTGTTCAGAAACTTTATTTTTTAATCAGCATCTTTGAATTGGAGTTCCCAGAACACAGTCATCAAATGGCAGTTTAGGAACAGGAGCAACATATAACAGTTGAAAAGATATGAACACATTTACACAATTTGTGTGTGTGTGTGCGTGTATGTGCACACTTGCAGGCCTAAATGTGCAAAGGACCACCATGGCAAATATTAAATAGACAAGTTTTATTTACTCCTAAAGTTTGGTGCTACTCTATCAACTGTCCTGAAATATTTAGACTTGCACACCCCATTAAAAAATACTGACATCCTGACAATGTAGGCACATACACTATTTTCTGTTGGGGATAATTTTAGTACAATAAGGGCTCATGAAGCAAACGCTTTTAATTATCAAAGCATTGCTCTTCCATCTGTTAAAGACCATGGAAGGACAAATGGCAAAAAATCATCACATAGGAAAGGGGCCTGCAATTTGACGTGATTATAATCAATCTCATTAACACTCCATAAGAGCTTGCATTTCTGACTTATCAAACATAAAAAGTTAACACAGAATTAACAAGAGACAAGGACTTGAGTCAGTCACATGGCATTTATTATTTCCCGGAGACGGACAAAGGTTGCTACTGTCCCTATTACTCATACACAGTTCTCATCTCACTGTGTACACAGAAACCACTGGAAAAAGTGATCAAAACTCACCTTGGTAACACCAGGCAGTCAACCTGATAGCTTCCCAGGAGACCAAACACAATCTCAGGCCTAAGTGTCCTAACTACCTAACAAGCCCCCCTCTCACTTTTCAAATGAGGAAAATGAGGCTGGGGGGAGGGGGTATTGGATAATTTCTACAAAGTCACTAATAACTAAGTCCAGCAGGCACCCAGATCTCTTGACCACAGAATCAGTATTGATAATGTTCCCCTATCTGAAGCCATTTTTATAAATGCCATAAGAAATCTGTGATCTAAAAAAATCTTTCCCTAGATCTTAATGCCTATCAGCTATGTCAGTTTTTTTCTAAGAGTAGACAAAAGGAATAAATGGATAAAGTGCCCAGCTAGTACATCACCAGGCAGGACCTTAGGGTAACCTTCTTATTTCAGCCTTCCTTAAATACAAACTTTCCTTTTTTTGAGTTATTTGTATAACCTACCAGCAGTCACATTTAGGATATATTTTATAATTTCCATATTTTATAGTCTATACTGCCAGAGCCTTTTATTTTACTATTTAACACAAATAAATGCTTGATCATTTTTATATAAGTCACTTAGATCTTCTCTTTTTTAAATTGGTCACACCTCTCTTGTACTTGACAGTCAGAAATAACACTGCCAAACATCTGAATCTTAACTCTTAGCTTTCCTGTTAAATACAGGTAATGTTCAGCTTTATTAGGGAAGGTTTTAGTAAGCACAATCACTACTGATGTCACCAAATGATTATTCATGTCTTATAACAAACAGAAGAAAACAACAACTGTGCTCTAATTCCTGTTCCTCCTTCAGTTTTAAACTTCTAAGTGTACTCAAGTTATCTCAAAGTCATACTCATAATTCTCTAACATGGAGTCATTGCAGGGAAAGGTACAAGATTTTTTCTTTCATGACTGAAGGGTGCTCGGAAACCTGCAAATACTTAAGCAGAGGAGGGCAATTTCCAAGAGAGTTAGAAAAGGCAGGTCAGTGATATGCATCAGAGGCTTTCAGTTACAGTCCTGGAACGCAGAATTCTCTGATTTCTATTACCACGAAGGCAGGCAGGCTGGGGCAAAAACCCATTCAGAAAACCTCAGATGGAAATCTGCAGAATGAGGGCCAGTGCCCCCTACCAAAGACTGTTCTTTTATAGTATTGTATTTTATAATGTTCTCCACGATGGATGTGATATACAAATCTTAGATATTATAAATGATCCTCCTGAAAATCTTGTAGTATTTCTTCTTTATTATCTCCTGACACCAACAACAGCTGCTCGAGATGAACAGTGCAGTGCAGCCTCCTCTGTTCCCCATTTCTTTTAACACTTTTATGATGTTTTAGATGGAGGTTGTTCTTTGTCAGTTAATGTTGGATCCAATCCTTCAAACTGTTCATATCTGCTTATTAATATTCACTGAACTAACTCTTTGGGGGGGTGTGGAGGGGATGATAATAATTCAACTACATGCTCAAAATAAGTCTCAGTGAAAAACAAATAAATGTTCTTTAGTTATTAAAAAAACAAAACATTAAAACCAAATAACCCCACAGGGGCTAACCATCTTCCAGTAGAGTCAGTTTATCGGACTTAAATTTTCTATGCTGAGCATGTTCTTCTTCCTCCAAGGAACACAGGTTTTCCACTTCGAGCTCTGTCTCTTCTTCCTCCAATCTTGGTAATTTGTGGGGCTGGGAGTGGGGGTGGGGTTGGTAGGAATCAATTTCTCAGCCTCCACTCCAGGAAAGATTTTAAGTATTTTTATTGCAAATTTCTCCAAAATTAGTCTCTCAATGAATGTTTAGTGACCTATTCATTTTAATTTGCAGAGTACAAACCTAAAACAGGTAAATGCAGTAAGAGCAGATGCAAATCAAAAAATACACTTCTTTTTTTAGTTTAAAAAGGTCTTTTTAAGTACTTTTCCTGCCTCCCAAGAGAAGGCCTGAGAGCATAAATGTGCCCTAAACATACGGCAAACCAAGCACCCTTTGAGTGCTTCTGCATTCCCGCTTGGATCACTTCCCTTCTTTCTACCTTCCATTAACCTGGTATCGCTCCATACGGAAGACTCCTTTCAGGAGGAGAAAGGAGCCCTCGTCCAATTTTTTCTCTTTTTTTTTTTTTTTTAAGATTTATTTATTTATGCATACAAGAGCTGGGGTACAGGCCAGAGGTATGCAGGTGGTAAGAGGTTCCACCAGAGACAGAGTGGGGAGCAGAACAGGCAGACTGACCAAAATACACTGCTGAGGGGAGCAGCAGGGCGAGACAGGAGAGGTCTGCTGTGCCATGTGGGAAGCTCCCTGGCCCGGGATTGAACTCATGCTGCAGTGGCTGCCAATAGCTTTATAGTGCTGAGACTTAACTCCTTGTGCCACCAAGGAGGCCCTCTTCTGATTTATTTTCGTAAGAAAATATAATACTTAATACCTCATACAAATGCCTCCTGTGTGCACACACTGGACGAAGCACCATCCACATATTTTAAGTTCTCACAACAATCACTATGATTCTCACCTATACAAGTAACCTGCCCACTACCTACCTCACAGCTAGTAAGTGGCACATTTGTGCTGATAATACCATTCTTCCTTTTTCTAGCATCAGCCCTGAGATGGACAGTCCTGGTGCCTGAACGCAAACTCAGAAGTACCAGGTGCTCTGGTCTAAGATGACTTCTAAACATTCACAAGCAGAGGTAGACTGAAAGCCTGAAGCCCACACAGAGAGAATACAGACAAACAGGAGCTAAGGAAAACATGACAAAATCCTAAAAAACGAAGGGCATGTGATAGACTAGAGAAAAAAAAAATTTAAACGGAGTCTGTTTGCAGATTTGTGAACAAAATACCTCACACAATCCGCAGCTACCCTAGGCATCTGGCAGCCAGAAGAAAAAATTGGCCTAAGGTTTTTTTTATAACCAAAACCAAAGCCTCTCTCTCTTCCTTTTCCCATACCCTCCACAGTCCATGGAGAGTGAGTCCTAGTGATTCTAACGCAACAGTCTGAGTCCTTGCTCTCTCAAGCGCTGTGCACTGCCCCAGTGTCAGGGCCTTCCCTTCTCTTCCCTGGCCGAAGAAGACGGTCTTCTACAAAGGCTTCTCTCCCTCCAGCTGTTCTCCTCTCCATGTGTCCTCCGGAGGCATTTTTAGGCTGCTACCATTCCCTCAATCCACATAGCACTAGAGGCCTCAGGACCCTTAGGGGTACAAATCATGGAAAAACCACTCTGCTTTATCTAGGGTAGCTACAAGTTTGTTTTTATGTATTGAGGTAATAAAATTCTGTTTGAAAATAAAAAATTTTCTAATTTGAAATGTTGAATACCACCAGCCTAAAGAGTAAAGTCTCAGCTTGTCAGCATGGCATTCAAGGCTCTCCTGGCCCACTCTCAAGTTCCTTCTACCCTGACCTGTACTCTACACTCAGCCCCCTTGCTTGGCCTAAAATCCCCTTCTATCTGCTAACATTGCCGCTCAGTCCTCTGAGAACTGAAAATTTTCTCTGCTGACCACATTCTGTTTTCACTTAATCAACAACCTCTGTATTTCTAACACCAATGACAGTGCCTGGTACAGTCAGTGCTCAATAAATATTTCATTCATTCATTCATTTTTAATGTGTGCCATCCTCACAGGTGTGAGGTGGTATCTCATAGTTGTTTTGATTTGCATTTCCTTGATTATAAGTGATGTTGAGCATTTTTTCATGTATCTGTTGGCCATTTGCTTTTCTTCTTTGGAGAAGTGTCTTTTGAGCTCTTCTGCCCATTTTTTGATTGGGTTATTGGCTTTTTTTTTGTTGAGTTG
>PVIJ01004112.1:37130-122905 GCA_004024925.1 Scalopus aquaticus | reverse complement strand
CTATCAATTTTTTTGTGATGGCTATTTTGAAGTCTTTATCTGTTAGGTGGATGTAATCTTCTATGTCCATATTAATGGGTTCTGGAGAGGGATTTTCTTTTTGTGGTGTATTGTTTTGAGGATCATTTGTGACTTTTTTCTTTCCCATTGTTGGTTTTCTGCTTTGCTCTGTTCATAGTTTTCCACTGGTGCTGGTGGGCATGACTCCTGGTTTTACTTGCTCAGGAGTGTTTGTGGTTCCCTAGTGTCTGAGTTGCCTTGGCTGTGATTAGATATCTTCTGGATTTTCTTATTTTTCTTTGTTGAATTTTTGTGTTTCTCGTGGCATGTCTTGTATTCAGTGGCTCTCAGGGGAAGCTGGTCCACCCATCTCTCCTCTCTGCTCCTCCTTTGTGTGGAATTACATGTCCCCTCTCTTCTCTTTACTCCAACTCTTCAGTTTATTTTTAAGTCCAAAGCACCCCCGGGGTTGATTGTATTGCGTAGGGTATCTGGTTCTCTTCGAGACAGCTCTCAAAGTTAGGGATATTTTTCTCCATAAATCGATTTTTTGTAGGAGAGCCTGATCCTAGCATCTGTTCACCACCATATTTTTCCCATGTTGTTTTAATTATTACAGCTTAGTAGTATAGTTTGAAATCAGGGAGTGGCATTCCTCCATTTTCTTTCTTTTTAGTTAGGAAACTTTAGCTATGGGTTTTTTTTTTTTTTGTAGTTCCATATGAATTTCATCAGTATTCAATCAATTTCTTTGAAGAATGTCATTGAGATTTTTATTGGAATAGCATTGAATCTGTAAATTGCTTTTGGTAGGATTGCCATTTTGATAATGTTAATCCTTCCAATCCATGAGCGGGGGATGTCTTTCCATTTTCTTGTGTCTTCTGTTTACTTCAGCATTGTTTTGTAGTTTTCTTTGTATAAGTCCTTTACGTCTTTGGTTAGATTTATTCCCAGATATTTGATTTTTTTGGTTTTGATTTTGAAGGGGATGGATCTCTTAATTTCTTCTTCTTCAAATTGGGTGTTTGCATATAAGAAGGCTATTGATTTTTGTGCATTGATTTTGTATCCTGCTACTTTACTGAACTGGTCTATAATTTTGAGTAGTTTTTCTATGGAGTTTTTAGGGTTTTGTGTATATCTATATATAGATATAGATACAGATATAGATATAGATATAGATATAGATATAGATATAGATATAGATATAGATATAGATTATCATATTGTCTGCAAATAGAGATAGTTTAATTTCTTCTTTTCCTATTTGGATCCCTTGAATGTCTGTCTCTTGTCTTATTGTAGTCCATTTTTAACAGAATTCAATCTACTTACATAAAATTCATATTCTTGATTTTATTGTTTTTTTCTTTTATTATTGTACCATTTTCTTTTTTATTTCTATTCGTTAATTATTCCTTCTCTCATCTACTGTTATTTAAGAAGGCTACAGTAATTTTCCAATTCATAAATATTTACTTTTCCTTTCCTGGAGGTCACAAATAAGCATCTGTTAACTTTTACATGAAAATAGATACCATTTTCTCTCTAGAACCACAGTAGTGTTCTATTTCTTTACTCCCTTTCACAAATAATAAGAGCTTTTTAGAACTCATTTACTTTTTGAAACTCTTTCCACACTCCAAATGAGACTTTCACCAGGCTTTTATTTCTCTCTTTCCTCCTGTTATATACCAAGGTTCTATAGAGATTTACTACTTTGTTTTGTCCCAGACCAGCATCACGTGTTCGCAGTACATGTCCTCTATTCTGGATCATTGTCTCAGCTATGGCATTACATACTCCCAAATAACAATGATGGGTTTATATAGCTAGTCGGAAAGATAGTGCATACTCCTCTGTTCCTCTCTATCTCCTCTTTCTTCATCTGTCCTTATCCTGATATCTCCTGGTTAATTCATTTTGGTTATAATCTCTATTCACTATTTTCCTCAGATTTATAGAAAGATAATATATTCAATAATTCTTTTTGTATTTGCAAACAACTTTTTATACCCCATGAGATGAAGGGGCAAAAGAAGCTAGATCAAATGATTGCACTCTGGATGACTCTAACCATCGAAATTCAAGAACAAATAAATTGATATATGTCATTGTGGTTAGAATAATGATTACTTCTGGGAGAGGAATGATAAAGCTTATGAGGTGTTGGAATGTGTGTTTCTTCTTCAATGTGGTGAATACATATGTATATCTATGTAAGTGGGTCTGCTAATCCTAAGCGGCCTGTTTGACCACCATTTTTGTTACCTACAATTCTGCATTCCTATAAAAGGTCAGAACTGCCCAGTCAATCAGTCATAAGAGCCAAACCTTACAATGCGCCTTTCAAATTAACCAAGAACAAAAAGTTTGGTCACCCTAGGAAGGCTATGCATTACGAGGTATGACAGGGTGGGCATGGGGGCTGATGACCAATGCATAAACTGTACTCCTGATTTATACATCAGGAGGTATGACTGAGTACACCTGAGACCTAATGACTGATGTATGACAAGGGACCCCAGAAGATGATCGGTGGATGCCTTGTTGATAAGATTGAAACCATAGCTGGGGATCTAGGGCTTGATCTCAATTACAATACTGAGTCATCAAGCAGATGAGAAGTGCCTGGAAGGCAAACTTACAACCCCTGACACTATAGATGACAGCACATTTTTTAGTGTCACACATCCCTCTTCTTTTTGTCTTTCTTCTCCTTACAACTGATGCTGTATAATTATTCTATCAATAAAAAGGCCGGGATCTTGCTCTTTGGCAGCATCCTGCATCCTACAGTTTGCTCCACAACTCCCGTCACTCACTGAGGTGTTGTCAACGCAACATATGTAAAGCCATCAAGTCTTTTTTTTTTTCCATATCTTTTGCATTATGATTCACCCGTGAACCATCACCATAGTACCTTGTGCTCTTTTCTCCCCTTTTTTGATCCCTTATCCTCCCCCTCCCTTGCTGAATGTATCTTTCTTATTTGGTTCCCCTATATTCCTATTATAAGTGAAACCATTTGATATTTTTCTCTTTCTTTCTGAAAGCCGTCAAGTCTTATGCCTGAGATTTTTGCACTTTACTGTTTGTGAAATGCACCTCAAAAGAAAAAGAGAAAATTAAAAAGGAATAATACTATAATAAATTAATAACTAGAAGAAAACTGAAAAAGAGGACCAAGAGTATGCCTTTCTTCCATAAAAAGCACCACATGAAAGATTGTTAAAGATAATTTTAGTGAAACTTTCAGGATCAAATCTATTTAATGTCATATAAATTGTCCTGAGAAGATTCCTATATCATTTGACAACATAGAAAGATGACTTCATAGTTTCCCCCTTAAAATGGCTAAAAGAAGCATCAAGTACCCACATTCTTTTCTTTCTTTCTTTTTTTTAAAGATTTATTTATTTTTGCATACAAGCTGGAGTGCAGACCAGAGGTGTTAAGCGTTGCAAGGGTTCACCAGAGACAGAGTGGGGAGCAGAACAGGTGGATCGACTGAAACACACTGCTGAGAGGGGCAGCGGGCGAGGCCGGAGAGTTCCGCCGTGCCATGTGGGAATCTCCCCGGCCAGGCATTGAACTTGCGTGGCAGCCTGCGACAGCTCCACAGTGCTGCTCCCAACCCGTTGCACCACCAGGGAGGCCCTTTTTCTTTATTTTTATTGAAGTAATATTGGTTTATAACATTACATAGATTTCACATATATAGTATTCTAATTCAACATCTAGTTATGCTATAATGAATACAGCTTTATGTTTTAGTATATGTATGTACTATGTTATAATCACCACCCAAAGTCAAATTTCTCTCCATCACTATACCGTATACTTAACCCCTTTACCCGTTTTGCATACCTCCTGCCCACCCTTCCCCCCTTTCCCTCTCATAATAACCATTCCATTATCAGAATGTTAAGGGTTTATTTGCTTTGTTTGTTCATATGTTTTGTTCTTTATAAGTTTTTGTTTCGGGAACAAAACAAGAACTCTGGGTTTCCTGTACCTAGAATCCGTTTCCTTGCCAACATTGGAGGAGTTTCTGACAATTATCACCTCAAATAATTTTTCTGGCCCTTTCTCTCACTCTTCTCTCATTCTTCTCCTCCTAGTACCCCTATAATGTACATATTATTCCACTTGATGGTTTTCCAGGGTTGCCTTAATGTAGCTACACTCTTAAATTCTTTTTTCACTTTATTGTTGTCTGGGTGAGTTATGTTGCTTCATCTTCCGGGTCACTCATCTGCTTCTCTGCTTTGTTCAGTCTAATACTGGACTCCTCTATTGTGTTTTTCAGTTCTATCATTGCATTGTTCAGCTCTTAAAATTATAGTTGAATCTTTAAAAAACTTTCTAGTTCATCTATCTTTATCCCAAGCTCAGTGAGTATCTTTATAACCATCACTTTGAACTCTTCATGCAGTTTGCTTATCTTCATTTCCTTGCTCCCTCATTTTGTACTTAGTCCTGTGCTTCCCCATTCTACCTGAGTCTCTATGTTTTCTTCTGTATATTCGGCAACTCTACTACCTCTTCTGATCTTGAAGGAATAGTCTCTTGCAAGTGATGCCCATGGAATTTATGTGTGCAGTCCTATCAGCCACCTAAGCTAGGCATTCAAAGTGCAATCTTTGTGTTGCACCTGCTCACCTGCTATGTTGGGGTGGCACAGTGTTTGGAGCTGTTGTCCCATTCACATATTGAGTTGGTTGGGTTCACTCAAGATCTGCAGTGTGCTAAGTTTTCAGTGTGTAGGTCCAGTCTCCCTTCACCTGCTACCACTGCTTGGGGGTGTATGGAACTGCCAGTCCATCCTGGCTGTGTGACTTGTGAAGCAGCATTCATCGTGTCTGCAAGAGTGATGGGGGGGTCCATTACGTAGAAGATGAGAGCCTGGCATCTGGTGCTGGGGACCTGGAGTGGAGCAGCTGTGTACCCTGTTGGGAAAGCTACATGTCTGGTACAGAATTGTGACAGACTTCTCTGACATGTATCTGCAATATGTTCTTATATATTTGGGAGTAGAGTTCACAGCAGGGCTCACTCACAGATTCTAATAGGTTTATGGAAGAATAACAAAATGATGCCCACCAGTGCTGGTATAGCAAGGGTGCTGGAGGCTGGCAAGATGGCACCTACCAGTGTCCAGGGATTGTCCCTAAAGTTTCCTGCCCCTCAATCAATTTTGTCTCCTCTAGTTTACAAGACTTAGAAGAGGTACACCCCTAACAAGAATTTGTGTGGAATTGACCCACACAGACTCCATAACTGGCTACAGAAAGGCATTTCAAAGGTCTTTTTTGAAATGCCAATCCTACACTGAGAAGCTTGTGTGAACAGCAATTAGAAAAACCAAATTTAGGAATGACATTGTCTACTAAATAAGAGGAAGAGCCCAGGGAGAATCTTCCAGGCCTAGTCCATAATCCAGTGATATTACATCTTCCTTTGAAAAGATGATGCCTCCCTCTACAGCTGGGATTCCAAGGGTTGTAAGCCAGAAAAAGTCAGTGTGCAGCTGGGCCTGGCCATTTGTCTTCTCAGAGATTATCAGGTTCTACTACTTTTCCCACTAGAACCCTCTCACTTTCAACCTCAGTTTTCCTCTACCAACAACTAATCAGAAGAGGAGGGAACTTAAAGGTCTTCTAGTCCACTGATTATCAAACTTTATTTTCCTCAAATTAGTCCTTTCCTTTCCTCAATTAAATTAAGACTTTCCTCAACTTAAGACCCAAGATGTGGAATTGAGCCACCTGGCTGTGCTCTGTCCTGGAGGGGAGACTG
This sequence comes from Scalopus aquaticus, assembly GCA_004024925.1. Taxonomy (NCBI): domain Eukaryota; kingdom Metazoa; phylum Chordata; class Mammalia; order Eulipotyphla; family Talpidae; genus Scalopus; species Scalopus aquaticus. Next base: position 117,100 of record PVIJ01004112.1, on the reverse strand, counting down.
GTTGGCTGCCCACCTGCTAACTGACCTGTGCCTCTCAGTAAGGACCTCTATTGGAAACTCTATTTCTTCTTTGAACAAATGAGTAAACTAAACGTTGGACTCAGAATTTCTCAGTGGGGGTGCTACTGACATTTGGTGACACAAGGGATCTAGACTATGTAGAATTGACCTCTGCATGGTGGTGACTTGTCTTCCTCCTATGCTTGTGTTGATCGAAAGCAGTCACTGAGGAAGAATCTGGTTCTACCTGGACTGAGAATCACTTGGCCCTGGAGTGACTTGCCCAAGGCCAGTCTTAAGGCGGGGCCACGATGACCCCAGGCTTCCTGATGCCCACTCTTGCTCTTTCCTCTCCAGCACATGGGCTTTCTTACCAACTACAGTTTGTTCTCTCCATCACCCCTTTTGAGCTTTACCACTGAAATTCAGCTTCCATTATTATGTGAGGCTGCCTTATGGTACCGGTGCCATTGCAGCTGCTCATGTGGGGCTCATGCAGGCTCTTCCAGCTAAGAATGGAGATTAGTAGAGATAAAGCAAGACCTCCCCAGGACTTGTTTAGTTTTATAAGCACATATTTAACTCTTGGCCCCATGACCCCTGCAGCTTCACGGTGATGTGTAGTTTTCAATTCACTTGCCTAGATGAAGTAATTTTTTCTTCTCCCCAAATCATACCATCTGATTCTGGGTTATCTATATATAACTTTGATTCCAGGAGATTATTTCTAGACTGCTGTCCTCAGAAAATTGTGTGGTATTATGGTAACAGCAAGGCCTTTGGAGCTAGAGAGATTTGATTCCTGCCTGCTCCTTTCATCAGTTATGTGACTTTCTAAAGGACACTGGGTTTTCTGAGCCTCAGTTTCCTCACTTACAAACTGAGAAGAAAAGATAACTTTCCCTGCATGATCCTTGTATAGAGTCAGTACAATCAGTCTGGAGAGTACTTAGCACTCCCAGTGGCTTAATAAATAACAGCTCCCACTGTTCTGATTATCAGCATCACCATTTCCTCATCTCAAATCATTGCTTGGCATAAAGTAAATTCCCCTGAGTAAGTTTCACAAACTTAAGTTGTCACATGGAGATGGTTGAGCATCTTACTTCTAGATACCCTAATCAGGCTTTCTCTTGGCTTTCAGACTTGCCCAGTAATGTCAGCCCATTTTGTAAGAGAGTGGTAGACTCCCCTCTCTCTTCTAATAAGATGAGTGGACATCCCTGTAGTCATCCGAGAGAGCTTATTTCTCACTGATAAAGGGGTCGGCAAATTTTCAGACCTTTTAAAATGGGTTTTTGCTAACAGTCTATCAAGTCTCCAGAGAGAACTATCATGTCTGAGGCAGCCAGGATCCCTTTTTTACTGACAGTTTGAGCTGTGTGGTTGAAATCATTTTTGACAAGAAAAAAACAGGCTCAAGTACAATGAAATAACGGATCGTCCACAGTGACCAATTTTCAAACTTCAAAATCCACACGAGTGCTTAATTATTCCACGCAAAAAGTAATTTCCATGAAGTTTGATGTAAATTTTTGTTTTTTGCACTCAGTACTCAAAATTCAGTAGAACAATTTCAAAAATCACAGCTATTAAGTCAAACTAAACCAAACACACTGTTCTAAGATATTTGCCAAAAGTTGTTTCAGCCTACAATTTGCTTTGTTGAATCAATTAGTTTTTGCAAAGTTACATTTGAGCAGAGCATTACTAGATGCCTGCTGAAAATATATCCATATGGTTAGTGTATTAAATGACATATACAGATGTGGTGTATATTATATGTATATATATGAAAAAGGTATAATTTATTGAAAAGAATTAAGACTTAATAAATCATAACAATTTCAATATTACATTCCATGTTGGGATTTTTTCGATAGGTCAGACTCAGCAGCTCTTTCTTTATAGAAAGTGTTCCTGTGTTTCTGGGAAAATGCCACCCTAGGAAAGACTGGTGTAGATTCCCTAGCTACATTTCCTTGCTCTCTTTATTTTCAATGAAACAATAATTATTCAATTAATCTTGTCAACAAGAGGAGGGTGGTTTCATTTCAGTTGTTTACAAATTATTATGAGGTAGATCTTTAGATCCTTGAAAATGTTGTCCAATTACCACAAACTACTAATGAAGCAAGTTTGGTTAATTAGGGAATAAGAGTAATTAGCTTGTCAGCAGTTAATTCCAACCAACCCTGGAGAAATGCTACATTTAGGGATAGTATCACAGCAGCTATTGACCTCTAAACCTTCCTCCTTTTCTGTCACTGCTGTTTAATGGAAAGTCACTTATTTTGTCAGGCTAATAACAGGTAATGAAGTAGCCTATGGCTTCAGATTGCTGCTGTTTTTCTCTTGCTAATTTTAGAAAGTTTAAAAATAGATGAATGGGTCTATTTTGGACATCATTAAAAGAGGAAACCCAAGGTGGAACTTTACAAAGTCCATTGAGGGCCCACTGACCACCCCCAAAGCTATCTGGAGTTCATTAGTCCTCACAGAGCTTTCTCTGCCAAAGAAAAGTCAGTTGTGAATATTTTAAGTTAAAAGACTGTTAGGAGCCAAACCAGTTTTGTTTGAGTATTTGACTTAAGGGGAGGAGGAAGGATGATTCTGAAGTATATTTTCATGTTCCCATTTTTTACTAACAGAAACTGACTTAAAAATTAATGGAATTAGGTAATTTATTTGCCCTCTTGTGTCGGGGGTGGGGTGGGGGGAGGAGAGTGGTGAGTTAGGCTTTGGTGGAGGTTACTTATCCTAACTCTTTAAAATACCTTACTACAACTTCACAAACTTGACTTTGCCAAAGAGTAATCATTTAAACCAGGATGATATGATTGTTCTAATCTTGGACACCCTCCCCCCTTCCACCCCTCCCCTCGCCATTTGCAGTGTAAATTATGTGCAGAACACTCCCTGCCGTGTCTGGACTGTGAGTGAATCTGAGGAGATTGAGGTATTTCGCTGAACCAATTTGCTATTTCCTGTCTGCCCATTCCTACAAACGGCTTGGCCAAAAAAGTGTTAAGTCCTGCATCTTAGAAAACTCTTCACAGGCTATGGTTTGTCTGTTCTGCTGCACGTTTTAGAGCATCACTTACTTTGCCTTTATTCCTCTTCTTGGGAGCATTATGAAAAACTCTTTTAAGCTTAAGCTTAAAAGCTTAAGCTGTTACATAACTACAAAGAATATAAAAGGAATATGAAAGTAGAAATGAAAATGGAAGCAATTAATCCCACCTCACCATGGAGTTTTGCTGAAGTTGTCCCCAGTATTAGCGATAATAATATTGACCTTGTTGGAATTCAAGAGGCCCAATGGATAGTGCTCCTTCTCCCCTCCTGATTTCTGAACCAAATAAGAAATAAAACAAAAGGGTAAGGGTAAAAAGAATCCATACCACTATTATTTTAAATTGATGGAATTCAATTCAGGTTTTACTTCATTCTCAAGGGAAATTCCCTCAATATTTTAAAGAGAACAATAAAGTGTAATATTGTTTTAAACATCATATTAAACGTAGTAGTTGATATTAGAATATGGTTTCTATCACAGGTAAGCAGGCTTCCTATTAGGACTAGATTCCAGGATTAGAAAGACTTAGCACTCAGTGTCTGGACCTCCAGACCATATCACATGGGCGAGTTGTGCATATGAGCAGGGAGTCGAGCAGAAGTGCTCCTGCTGGCAGCTGCATGCTTGACTACATTGCCAGCTTTTCTTTCCAAACCCAGTAATCAGATGAAGAAACACCTCCTCCAAGGGAGCAGTAAGGATGGGGCAAAAATACAGGTGTGTTTCCCAAGGAGAACTCCTTGCACTGAAGGAGGGAAGAACTGATAGATATTACAGACATAGGCTTTCCATATGGCTGCTTTTTGGTAATTCACTAAGTAACTAAGAGTATGCTAAAATTTTAATTGCACTTCATGCATTTAAAAATTCAAATGGTTAACAACGTTTGCTTTATCAATAAATAAATATATAAAGGAAATTAATAGTGTCCAGAGAAATTTTGAGGGGCTATTTTGAAAGTGCACTAATTTTAAGACATTTCATCATACTCATTCAAATTTTAAAAAGTTCATGCTAACTACAAAATATTGTTTGCTATTGAAGTAGCTTATATGTGTATATGAAATTTGTTCTTACCAAAACAGCGGGAATGTTTTTTTTTAAATGATCCAGTTTTTATTTTACTTCTTGATATGTATATATTCTGTCAGCATGCTCTACCTTTGACTTAGTGATGACTAAAGAGAGACTGAGAGAAAAAGGAACTATGGGTTACCCCATCTTCCTTTTTTTTATCTGTCATTATTTCCAGCATAAAAGGGAGAAATATGAGTAAGAGAAGGTATGATAGCGTTCCTCGGTCCTTTGTGCTTCTTAGAATACTGTTGCCCTCCTTCTGGGTTAGAAACATACTATGCTTTGAACAGAAAGTGTGGTTTTGGAGAACTGTTAGCATCTCATCCCCACCTGTGCTACTTAGTCCCAAATATAACACACTTACCTTGTACTAGCTTGAGTTTTGCTTAAGTTCCAAGCATCTAGAGCCTGTCTGAATTCTGTGCTTATGGGGCATGGGAGTACTATCTGCAAACAGGCAGATAGGGTGAGTAGGAGTAATACTGAATATACCTCCTCTGGATGCTTTATTCTTTCACCAGCCTTGAAATACAAGTTCAAAGATAAAATCATTAAGATTTCCAAAACAGAGACATCAGAGTAATATGGCAAATGTGGGCTCTTTTGAATATAGAGTTCTGTGCAATGACACAGGTCACATGTTCATGAAGCCAGCCCCAGGTAAAAGGTTGGAACTAAAGTTACAGATTAGCAGCAGGGATAGTGAACTGAAAGAAACAGGTGGAAGAAACCCTTACTCTTGTTTTAAGCAGTTGCTCTTACTTTTTCGAGGAGGTAAAAGTACCAGCAGCAAGTAGACCTTGTACCAATAGAAGACCAGGCTGCAAGGTGTTGTTGACCAGAGTACTAGGGGTCATTTACTCTTCGATTAATACAAAGTAATTCTTCAATTGTTGTTCAGAGAATTATGAACCCAGTTTATCCTTTGCATTAAATCACATTTCACTAAACCCAAAATTATGAGTTTTTGCTGCATTTTTGTGGGTGTCTGGCAATAACCAGTCCAGTTAAATAAAATTTTATTCAAATTTTTTGACTGATTTAATAAAATTGGTATAAATATGTAGGTTTGGTAAATTAAACAGCTCTCAAAGTCCATTAAACACTTTACATTTGTGACCACTTTAGAGTTTGCAACATGCTTTCACCTACAGAATCACTGTTTAACTCACATAATAACCCTGTGAGGTATAATAGGCATCCCTATATATAGATGTATTTACCAGGCCTCTAAATTGGATTCCATGAACCTACATCCCTCCATAGCCTCAGCTAATTGGAAAGGTGGAAGCACGTAATGCAAAGGAATTTAGACCGTAAGCTAGACAATGAATGACCTAGTACAACCAAACTCTAAAAGATGAACTGGGCCAATTGGATGTATCTCTCAGCAGAGGTAATGTAATTTTCCCAACATAGATCTCTGTAGACAGCTCATTCTGAGTCTTAACATTTCTAAGATAGAACTAATGAGACATTTTCCCCAAATTGCCTTCTCTGTCTTAGTAGAGGCACTTCCATCCACTTATTTGCTCAGCCAAAAACCTATGAATCATCCTTGAGTTCTCCTTTTCCCTCCCTCCTATGTAGCAGCAAACTCTGCCAGTGCTATTGATATCTTCAGTCTATCTCATTACCCTGACTGCTAAGGTCCTGCATGAATCTAGAATTTTCATCCCTCTCCAACCTGATTCATATCAATCCCTTTAGCCAATTTGGCCTACTGAGAGTTCATGGGGATCCATCTCAACCTCAGGGCCTTTGCACTTCTGGTCCTTTTACCTGAAGTGTCCTTCCACTGATTCTTTCCAGTGCTTGTTTTGAAATTTGGGGGATGACTAGTTTAAATGTCACTTCCATGGGTGGGGGGTACTTTAACAATCACCATATCAGATATATATATATTAAACTTGCTTATTTATGAAACTTTCTTCCTTCAGTGCTATAAATTCATTCTCAGGCAAGTTCCCACCTCTTGGAAGAAATCCTGGCTATAGCCATATCCCAATCTGTATTTACACAATTCTTGATTCAGAAGGAAGAGTAACTTTCTGAATCTCCCACTGTCTATCAGTGAATTTCACAGGACTCTTACCTGAGTCAATTAGCCTGAGTCCAACAGTCTAAGTCACAATGAATGCCATCCTCAGTGACAAGAACCAGCAACATGTAACCCACAAGACCACATGGACTGGATGAGACATGGTTTCCCCAAAGAAGTAATACTGGCAGACATAAAAACAACATGGCCTATACTGTGTTACACTAACCCCCTTTCAAGTGTCTTATAATTCCCTTCACACACTGTACTTTTTATATGACCATAGTTTTGCATATGACCCTACCTTGGATTTCCTTCTTTCTTAGCTGCCTGGTGAATTCAGGATTGATGATTACTCTCAAAGCACTCCGTGCACCCCTCCACCACAACCTGATCATTGCCCATGTGTTCTTTATCTTTGTTTACATGTCTGTCTTTCAGACTATGATAGTCTTGACTTCAGGCACAGTGAGTGGGTATTTAGCACAATTGAGTCTACAAATAAATGCATGCATGACTATTTCACATTTGGAGGCCATACAACTCATGAATAACAGAGCCAAGATTGGTGTTTTTTCCTTGGCACATGTACAAAACTTGTGTGGTGTTAAAATTGTGCAAGATTCTTATGAAATAAAGTTGTGACCTTCTTAGCTGTTGTAGCAAAACCTTAGTTTGGGGATTGATGTTGAAAAACAGCAAAATAATTCTCCACTGACTAGATAAATACAGAAAGCCTTAAAATAAGCTAGGAAGTAAATTTTATTATTGGAGTTGTGATTATTCAGAAAACTTTTCTATTTTTTAGTTATTTTTATAGCCCTTCCAACAGTCAGTATTCAGTAAACATTTATCCAACATGCACTTATTTAGTGGCTGTCACTTAGGTGTCTGACTGTACTAGTGACTAGAGAACAGAAAGATAAGACGTGTCCCTGCACTGAGGAAATAGAGTAAGAAAGGAAATCAGACACAGCAGCCTATGTGATCATTTAACATCAAGTAAATTAAGTCACTCTTTTGTTTAATTCCCCTCACTGGTTTATCTTCTCACCCATGGAAATACCCAGACTCCTTACAATGACCTTCAAGACTCTTACAATATGGCTTCTCATACCTTTCTGACCTCATCTTCTACCACTCCAGTACAACTAGGTTTCTGCCTCAAGCAGTTGAACTTATCCTTTTCTGCCTGAAATGCTTTTCCCCAGACATCCATAGGTCAGTCCCTCTCTTCCTTTAGATCCCAGCTCAGATGCATTCTTATCAAGAAAGGTCTTTCCTGTTACCACTTATTTCCCATTATCATTCTCTAACCTCTCCACCTGGATTTCTTCTTTCTTCAAGAATTTACTAACAGATAAATTTTTTTAATAGTATCTTCCTCTTTTTCATACACACATGATTGTAAATTCCATGAAGTAGGAATTTGCTCTTTTATTAATATTCAACAAGCAGTTGTTGAGAGTGCATGAATGAATGAATAAATAGTTTTTCAAAGCATGCTATGTCCACTTACAAAAATTATTCTCTTAAACTGCACTGATGACAGCTTTTACTAATAGGAACAGTATTTAAACTGGGGCTTGGCTCAACAGTTGATGAGGCTGTTTCTTATTTCTAGAGAAAATTAAAAGCAATACACTGGGCCACATGTTGTGAAGGACACAAATAGTGTCAAAATAAGATTTTGTCTGTAGGTACATGAAAAAATGTTCAACATCGCTTATAATCAAGGAAATGCAAATCAAAACCACAATGAAATACCATCTCACACCTGTGAGGATGACACACATTAAAAATACAGGCAACAACAAATGCTGGAAAGGATGTGGAGAAAAAGGAACTCTTATACACTGCTGGTGGGAATGCGAACTGGTCCAAACGCTATGGAAAACTATATGGCCATTCCCCAAAAAGCTAAAAATGGAGCTTCCATATGACCCAGAATACCACTTTTGGGAATCTACCCAAAGGACACAAAAACACTAATCCAAAAGAATACCTGCACCCATATGTTCATTGCAGCACTGTTTACAATAGCAAAGGTATGGAAGCAACCCAGATGTCCAAAAATAGATGATTGGATCAAGAAGATGTGGTACATATACAAAATGGAATACTATTCAGCATTCAACGAAGATAAACACATGCAATTTGTAGCAACATGGATGGAATTAGAGGGGATCATACTCAGCGAAATAAGCTGAAAGAGAAAGAAAGAGAGAGAAAGAGAAAGAAAGAGAAAAATATCGACTGGTTTCACTTATAATAGGACTATAGGGAAACCAAATAGGAGAGAGAGACACTCAGTTGGGGGGAGAGGGAGGGCGGGGAGGATAAGGGCGCAAAATGGAGTAGAAAAGGACATAAGGGACCACAGAGATGGATCACGGGTGAATTGGTGGTGGGTACCCAAGGGGAATACAAAATGTAAAAGAGAAAAATAACAATAAAAATATATTTTAAAAAATAAGATTCTGTATGTATGGAGAATTTGGTGCAGTAAAAGAGAGAAAATCACATCTGGTTATACAAAAAAAGTTAATAATAGGAGTCTGAAGATTAAGCATGGTGTGAAGTCTCAGAAATGTGAGAGAATGCCTGTTGGAGGATCAGATAAGACTAAGGATTAACTGGTATTTCAGTGAGTCACTGAAGAATAGGTAGACAAGTGGGAAAGACAATTGCCTGCAGAAGAGATTTAGGAAAAAAAAAAAAAAAAAAAAGCTAGGAAACCACAAGAGAAAGTCTAATCTACCTTGACTACCATAACATGAAAGATATGAGGTGGTAGAGACAGACAGCCTGAGTTTGATGCTGCCTCTTCCAATAGCTGTGTGACCTTACCCAGGACACTCTTCTTCTCTGGGCGTAATTGATATTATGAGAATTAAACAGTATAATGCATATAGAGTACTTAGATCACAGAGCCTGATATATAGCAAATGTTCAACAAATATCAGCTATTAAAATGTCAGTGAAGTTCTCTTAGATCCTAGCCAGCGAAGGATATCAAATTTAGCAATTTAGTTTTCATCTTCCTTGTTAATAATATGACCTATAGTTTTGAACAGTAAGATGTACTTATACTTGAAAGATGAAAAATTGAATTTCTTTAAAATCAATGTTCTTTGCATATCAAAGGACTTTAGTCCTTTGGATATTTAAAAGTATACAGCATATGTTAAAAGAAGAAATTAAGTAACACTCTTCAAGTATTTTTTTCAGTTGATTCATGGGAATGATTGTAATTTGGAAAGGAATTTGTTAAACTGGAGAGTAGGCTGACTATTCATGGGCAGGGAGGGTAGGGAAGGAAATGCAATGAGAAGGTTCTATGCCATGAGTCTTTAGACAAGTTCAGATTATCTAACCATTGTTCCTTGTGGGTATATTAGCTAATACTATTTTAGCTAACATGGCTGTGCATTAAAGGATAAACAAGTCCCAGTGTTCAAGGTATATTAAAACGTAGGCGTAGTGAAAAGAAACCCCCTTACAAGTGTCTTTTTGTTAGTTTTTAGAAAGGACTGTCTTCAAGGAGATATTTGTTCATCCACCTCTTGGAACTAGATGTAGTCCTGTACTTAGTTGTGGAAATGGTGGCAGAGGGAGAAGAGGAAGTACCTCCATATCTAGAAGACAATTTTATATTATAACCATATGTGCATTTTTGTAAAATACCTAAGTTTATTGTAGACATAGTTAATTCATTATTGGACAACATCTAAGTTTTTTAGATATCCTGCAATTAACAGTACATGATAAAAAGTAGAGCTAGTGAATTAACCACCTTGTAAATATCTTTTTGTTATAATTGCTAGAAAAGAAGCATCATGGACATGAAATCGTTAGACTATCACTGAGCAGTGTATATCAGAACTTACTCATTAAGTTGACAACAGAGGAGCAGAAGTACAGTGGGAGGGGATGAATGCTGATAGCTTCATATTTACATTTGATGCTGACCACTGATGTGTGTGCGTCTCTTTTGGCTGTGCTCTAAGAATACACTGTTAAATGATTTAGTGAAAGCATACCTCCTTACTAATATTTTAAAGTATAGACAGGACAAGGAATTATCTTAGAAGCAATATTTTGTATACTCTGTTACTTTATGTCTCATTTTTAAATGAACATTAAAGGAACACAGTATTTTAATTGTCATTCTGCCAATGTCTTTATCTAGAGGCCTATTTCCGTTTTGTGTGTGTGTGTTTCATGAAGTGTTTGTTGCCAAAAAAGGCAGAATACATTATTTTTCTTCCAGATTGAGTTGGAGTTGTATATTCTCAGTTATCAAAATACACATATATGGGCCTCCCTGGTGGCGCAGCGGTTGAGCGCTGCGCTGTGGAGCTGTCAGCAGCTCGCAATGCGAGTTCCAAGTCCAGCTGGGAAGGATCCCACATGGTGTGGCGGACCTCTCCTGCCTCGCCCGCTGCTCCCCTCAACAGTGTATTTCTGGTCTGCCTGTTCTGCTCCCCACTCTGTCTCTGGTGAGCCCTCTCGCCGCCCTGCGCCTCTAGTCTATATACCCCAGCTTGTATAAATAAATCTTTAAAAAAAAATACGCATATAGCTTTTGGACTTTGAAGTGGTAAATATTCATAGTGTGTGAAAAAGCATGATAGAGAACTATTTGATCTTAATTACCTAAAAACATATGCTGAGTTGTGTAGATAGACACACAGGACCTGTGAACTGCTTGTTCTTTTCGTATTGTGATTTTCAGTTTATTTTGGTGCATATGTTAATTATTAAAAAATAAATACTTCTAAAGTGTGCAAAAAAAGTGAAAAGATGGCCTACAGAATAAGAGAAAATGTTTGCAGCACATACATCTGATAAGGGTCTAATGGTCAGATATGTAAAGAACACTTACAACTCAACAACAAAAGGACAACCTGATTTTTAAATGGACAAAGGACTTGAATAGATATTCCTCTTAAGAAATATACAAATGGTCAACAAGCACATGAAAAGATGTTCAATACCATTAGTCATTAAAAAACGCAAATCAAAACTACAGTGAGATACTACCTCACACCCACTAGGATGGCGTTATTTTAAAAGCAAAAATAATCAAGTGCTGGCAAGGAAGTGGAGTGATTAAAACCCCTGTACCTTGCTCATGAGAACATAGAAATTGTTCATCCTCTGTGGAAAATAAGTTGGTGATGCCTCATAAAGTTAAGTATAGAATTTCTATATGATCCAGCAATTCCACTCCTAGCTATATACCCCAAAGAACTGGAAACATCCTCAAGCAAATACACATACATACACATTCACAATAGCACCAGTCGCGATAAGTAAAAGGAGGGAATAGTCCAAATATCTATTAATTAATGACTGGATAAACAAATTGCAATATATACATGCAGTTGTAGTTTTGAAGTAGACACACACTATGACATGGATGAACCTAGAAAGTTGCTAAATGAAAGATGCCAGATAGAAGATTGCATATTAAATTATTTCAGGCACATGAAATACCCAGAAGAGGTAAATCTATACAGACAGAAAGGAGACTGGTGGTTGCCAGGGCCTAGAAGGAGAGGAGGACGGGGAGTAACTGCTTAGTGGGTTATGGAATTTCATTTTGGGGTTAAAAAAATGCTTTAAATTGACAAAGGTGACAGTTGTACAACATTGAGTGTTCTCACTGACATCGTTAATTTTTAGCTAGTTTTAGGTTATGTGTGTCTCATTTTAAAAAAATATGAAAACAAAATTATTTCCATAAGGCTATTTATATTCCAGCTGTTTGTAATTAATCTCTCCTATTTTGGACTCCCATAGCATGCATTTCCTCTGTCATAGCTTGCTGCTCAACATATTTTATCTTGTTCCATACATACATTTACTACAGGAGTTAGTAAACTATGGCCCATGGTCAAATTTGACCCACTGCCTGTTTTTGTGTAACCCACAGCTAAGAATGGACTTTACTTTTTTAAATGGTTGGAAAAAACTGAAACAAGAATATTTTTAACACATGAAAATCAAATGAAATTCAAATATCAGTGTCCATTCGTAAAGAATATGGTGTCTCTCATCCTTTTATGTACTCTCTATGGCTGCTTTCATTCTACAATAGAAGAAATGAGTAGTTGCAATGAACACTATATGGCCTGTAAAGTGAAAAATATTTACCACCGGCCCTTTGCAGAAAAATGATCCTTCGTGTACTGTATAATCATCTAAGGGGAAGAAATCTCTCACAGGCACTCAACCTGATGATTTGTATATTCTAGACATTTGATAACTGTCTCTTGCTTAACACCACTGTAAAATTTTTTAGTATTCAAATGTGTGCCAGAGGATTCCTGCTTCTATATGCTAATAAAATTGAAAACACTAATTTCTTTATATTTCTACAAAGTTTGACACTTACCTACTTTGATATTTAGCATTTGAATTCTACAAAAGATTTTTTAACAGAAACTCCATGCTGCAATAAGAATGTATCATACCTGAAAAGAGAAGTAATTTTACAGTCTTTTTAAAAATATATAAAATAGATGTTCATGTTGAAATCTTGAAAATTACACTAATGTACCATTCAAACTTTAAATGTCAGTACATAAAACTATGTTAGTTTTCTAGCTCAAAAATAAATTAAGGATTAAAAAGTTCTGATCTTTGGCACTGCCTCTCTTGAGGGTACATTCAGAACTACTTTAACATTAAACTTACATATTTAATATTTAATTTCTGAGACAAATAGAATTCAGTATATAAATAGAAATAATCATTTTTGGGCATTTTATTTTTTTAAGATTTTATTTATTTATGCATACAATAGCTGGGGGGTAGGCCAGAGGTGGCGGGAGGGGGTGGTGGTGGTGCTGGTGGTGAGAGGATTCACTAGAACAAGTGGACTGATTGAAATACACTGCTGAGGGGAGCAACTGCCGACATAGGAGAGGTCTGCTGTGTTAATTGGCCAAGGATCAAACTCATGCTAGTGGCTGCCCATAGCTTCATAGTGCTGACACTTAACCCCTTGTGCCACCAAAGGAGGCCCAGAAATAATCATTTTTACAAAGTTCTAAGTATAAAGATGTAAACATTAAACATTCCCATAGTAGATTTAGGGGGGAAAAGAAGTGAAAAAGAAACCAATAAGACCAGATTTTTTTCCATTGACTGTAGGTAACAAATGAACCAGAATCTTTGTGGAACAAAATGGTACTATGCAGGATTTTTTCCCAGACATTTCTCTAGCAAATTTTTTTTCTCTGACTTTTCTTTCATTGTGAGTCTGCTAAACTTAAGCAGACAGTTCCGCCACCATTCTTGTCACCTGCAGTTCTGCATTCCTATACAAGGTCAGAACTGCCTGGTCAATCAGTTATAGCCAAAACTTACAAGGTCCCTTTCAAATCACCATCACGAGGTATGACGGAGAATACCCAGGAGCTCATGACGGACACATAAAACTTACTCCTGACTTTGAATGATGATGTATGACCGGAAACACTGGGGGAGGGGAGGTGCATAACCAATGTATGAAAAGGGACCCCAGAAGCTGATCAGTGGACCGCTTGTTGATAAGATTGAAACCACAGCAGGGGATCTAGGGCTTGATCTCAATTACAATACCGAGTCATTAAGCAGATAATAAGTGCTTAGAGGGCAGACTCACATGCCCTGATACTATAGATGACAGAGCACATTTTCTAGCTTCACCCATCCCTCTTCTTTCTATGCTTCTCCTTATAACTGATGCTGTATGATTATTCTGTCAATAAAAAGGGCAGGATCTTGCTCATTCAGCAGCATCCTGCAATATGTAGCCTGCACCCATGTATCAGTATGGTGTTGCCCAATGCAACATTTCATCACTACTTATATCTCTCAGTTTTGCTCAAGAGATTGTCTGGGCTGCTTGGGACTGTTAATATAACCAACCAACCAATTAATTCAGTGATATTGACATAAAAAGTAGCCTATTGGGAGTCCCAAGGTCTCAATACAAACCCTGTGGCCCTAGGTATGTTCTCTCATCTTTTATTATCCCAGATGAAGAGGGTGATTATATGGTTTCTGAGGGCTCTTCATTCTAACATACTGAGATGCTAAGTAACATATTAAATTTTTTTTATATCTGTGATTATCAGGTTATTCAACAGATGTAAGCAAGCCACACTTTTTAGTAATATATAGATTTAAGCTTTTGTCTTTCTTCTTTGCCACATATTCTGTGTACATCTACTATTTTAGCAACCTTATATTTAACATGGCAGTATGAAAAAGTTTTGAAAGATTGAAAATATTATGTAAGTGCAAGTCATTATTATTAAATAAAATCACACAATGTTAGGGCTAGAAGATTCTAGAATTTACCTATAGGACTTACTCATTTCACAACTGAGAAACTGAGATCCAGAGAGGTGAAATGATGGAGATTCTTGCTTTGCCACTACTCCATATTGCTCCACTTATGGTTAGGAACTGCATTCCAAATCTTTGCTATTCTTGAAACATTTGCCTGTATTAGCTTCCTCAATTATAACTTTTTCAGTCAACATTCTGTTTTATTACACTCTCACTTTTATGTTCCCATGACTTGTTTTCAACCTAGTTTTTAAGTTTAGATAACACTGCAGTGGTATCTAAGTCATATATTTATATTTCATCCAAGCATAAGGTCATTAGAATTCAGGACTAATAACATAAGATGAAGAAAAAGAAACAAAGATTAAATAAGGGGAAAATTTTTGCCTTATGAGAACCATTTTGATATCAAAGTCTTTAAAAAACTATGGTTTTATAGAGGTACATAAGCTGATATGTCGAATTATATCTTGTTAACTAGAAAATCAGCAATAATGTTAATATACTTCTGGCAAGAGTCTATTCTCTCAGTCATTTAACTAGCGTTTATGGAGCCTTATAAATATCCAGACATTGTAGGACTCTCTGACTAAAAGGAATAGATGAATGAATTCCTAGGAAACAATCTAGGAAATAATAATAACTCATATTTATTGAATCTTTAGCATGTACCATGCCTTGTTCTGAAAGTGAACTATATGTTTTGATTTTTAAAGAATACAAGTACAGTCTTGTTGATGCCAAAGCTAAATGAGATCTCATTTGGAGATCTTCTAGATCTTCTAGTACAGTGCCAGGAGCACATTAGATTCTCACAAAATATTCATTTCCTCTTTGTTCTTCTTTTGTTTCACAGGAGACAACCCATTTTTCCTTCTAGAAAATATATTCTAGACAGTAGTGGATTTCAGAATTGAATGAATGATGAAACTTAAAGAACTCACTAATTGAACCTAAGAAATAACCCCAAATACAACCTGTGGCCTACAGGAGTGGAATGAAGCTCAGCTGAAGATAGGAATGGAACAAAAGCTCACCTGAAGGAGCCAGAAACTGGTACACATGAAATGCTTGGAGATGGCAGGTAAACATAAATTCTCTACCACAAAAAGTTAAGACAAGAATAGGTTTGGGCTCTGCTTAGTCGCATAAAGGCCATGGCGTCAGGAGAGGCCCAGGTCCAAGGAACACACTGAAGGAAGCGTGGGCAGAGGCACAAATGCCAGACTGGGGCGTGTCTCATGACGCCCTGAGCTAGAGCCTCAAGAGCAGGGCTTCCAGAACCACAACAGACTCCAACACTTTCCACAGAGATGGGGAGGAAATTGCTAGAACAAACACTCTCCTGAAACTTGCCCCAAATCTGAACCTAATCAAATTCCAGTGTTTTCTTGAGGTTAGAGAAAGTCTGACTTAGCAATTTTTAAACAATATCTATTTGCCTTTTGTCCCGTTTGCAGCCAGAAGTGGAAGTTCTAAAAACCCATTAAAAACTTTGGGTTTTATTTTGTATTTATTTCTTTACTAGATGCTGTGCCTAGCCAAAACCAGAAAATGCTGGAGCAGCACAAGTTCGTTGTCCTGAGATATTCAGATCAAAGTCATTTGTAACTCCCTTGGCTAAGCATCTGAATTCTTCCTTTCTTATCCAAACCAATGTTTCAATCCCTTGCAATTTATTTATATGCATCCACCTTCTCGAGTGTTCTGAGGCATTTCTTTCAGCACAAACGTTGACCCTCAAAGAGTAGCAAGCAATAGTGAGCTGGAAAAACTATATTTTTAAGTTTATACCTCCCTACCATCATCCAACAAAGAGAACAAGAATTCTGGCAGCTTTTGTCCACTCTCCATATATTCCACACAGAGCGACACTATGGGAAAACATAGGAGAGGCAATGTCAAAGATCCTCTCGCATAGAGAGTTACTGTTTTGTAGTATATGTCACACTGTTAAATTATCCTCCCTCTTAAGTATAGAAATCACTTTGGCTGAATAAAATTTTAAGGCAGCACATATAATTCAACCAGCAAAATTACTGGAAAGCCGGTCATTTTCCTCCCTCCTGCCCTCCTTCTGCCCCTTCCTTCCTTCCTTCCTTCCTTCCTTCTTTACTTCCTTCCTTCCTCCATTCTTTCCTCCTTTCTGTTCTTTTTTTTTATAATTTTAAATATTTTACACAGAGGTTTTTAGTCTGAAATCAGTTGGTTACTTTTTTCAGTGTCACATAGCTATTAAATGACAGAGGTAGATTTCCAATACAAATTCTCAAAAGACATCCCAAACATTATTAACTGAGGTAACATTGGTTTACAACACTGTATGTGATTCAAAGAATAGGATCTCACCTCCTCAGATGCATGTCATCACACCACACCCACCACCAAGGTACCCACATCCCTCCACCATAATCCCTTAGGTCCCCTTCATACTTTGTTCTCCCCTGCCCCTGTCTTGTAGCCTCAATTCCACATTCATATTTCTAGGGTTTGTTATTACATGGTTTTGTCTGACCCTTTGATTTGTTTCTCTGCATTCTACATATAAACAAAACATCCAGGATTTTTCTTTCTCTTTCTGACTTATTTAGCTTAGAATTATCCACTCCAGTTCCATTCATGGTGTCTCAAATGTCAAGAACTCAACTTTTTGTATTTTGAGTAATATCCCATTGTGTGTACATATATATAATATATGTGATATATTATATGTATGTATGTATATGTATGTGTATGTGTGCGTGTATGTATATATATACATATATATGTATATGTACATATATATGTATATATATATGTATATGTCTGTACAAGAGCTTGTCTCTTGTACAGCTGTTCAGAAGTAGAATAGATGGAAGACGGTTTCCATTGTGCAAAAGCACAGCCTTACGACTCAGTTTCGAAGAGTCTAGAAATAGTCTCCATTCTTGTGGGTCATGAGTGATTTCTAAGGCATTCATGAGGCCCTCACTATCAGAACAGAATACCAGAGTACTTTCCTTCCTAAAGAAAGGCTCCAACTGCTGGTGGCACTTTTGATATAAAGTAACTGTGACATCTTCTTCTAGAAGATTCCATTGTTGGAGTCTTGATCCTAGCAATTCTGCCTTGTTCTTGGATAAGTCCAAATCATGAACCAGGTCATTTAATTCTTCCTGTGTTAGTCTGTGTGGGGTTGATGATGCACCACAGTGAAAATCTGGATCATTGCATGCTGATGGAACAGGAGAAGAACAGGTCGGCCCACCCTTGTCCTCATCAGATGAATCAAGAGAATATTCTGCTGGAGGTTCTGAAAAAGGAAGTCCCTCACCATGGGGAACTGGTCTCAATGTAGACGGAATGTTTGGGTAGACTCTTCTCGACTTCTTTTGCTTCATTATTCCGCCAGAAAGAGGAGGAACCAAACAGAAGTAACAGTTTTTATGTGGTTGCTTGGCTCGCTCCACATCATGGGGACTGCAAATGGCATTGATGGTCTTTTGCCATTGAACCACTGTGAAAGCTGTGTTGTACATGCATATATGCGGGGCCCAAGGCTTGTCTTGATCATCAACCTTGCATCCAAAGTAAAGATAATAAGCCTTCTTCACTTGAGAAGTGGCAAATGTCACTTCCCCACAAATAGAGCAGAAATTGTCCACACTATTAATGCACTTCCGAGGCATTACTGTTCTGTTTTGTGCCTAAGTGGATAAAATAATAACAGTTCTACGGAACGGTAGCTTGAACTGTCTCACACAAAGTCTGAAATATTTTCAATGCTCAACCTTTCCGAAAGGGCTTTTTATAGTGCATTGCTGACTTCAGCTTACTTCAGCAGCCGCCATAGTATTGCATTGCATCAGAAACCTAGTTACTCTTTCCCCTGACAATTAGCAAGATTGCCTTCCCTACTTCCTCTGCAGTTAGGGCATACCATAATCTTAAGCTTCTCTTCATTTTAAAAAGTTTATCATTGTTCATCATTGGGTTTGTTCATGGTGATTCTTAGATTGACTTTCTTTTTCCATGAGATACTATAGAAAACTAGAGTTTGTCTTACCAAAAAGTCACTTTCCCATCTTTTCAATAGAATGAAAAAAATTTATGGTGCTGCCCTACTCAAAGATGCTAAAGAAACATCACAGCAATTCCCATCTTTGACTGTGACATGTTTTAGTCTCAGGTCCTCTTTGAGCTCTTAGGTACCTTATTTCTTCAAGGATTTTATATAACCTTGGCTGTTCCAGGCTGCATATGTGAAGCCATGCTCACTAGCATAATCTTTTTCTATTGAAAAAACAGTTTTATGACTGGATAGATGAACTTCTAATGTCTCAGTTTCTGATGTTTCCAAAATATACAAGTGATTCTTTAGCTTTATAAACCTCCACCTGCCTCTTCCTTTCAAATAATTCGCCTTTGTTCAGTTATTTTGTGCCACCCCTGGAGTGTTTTCCAATATATTTCAAACCCCCAAGCAACCCCATTTCAACTGATTGGCTTCAGAGAACTCTAATACTGGCCAGGCATTTTGCTGCAGCCCCATTTAGACTCAGCAGGAAGAGCAGATTTAAAAGGCAGATTACGGTTTTAGCTTTTTAAAAACTGCTTTATTAAAGAGGCTAAAAGCCACAGTGGTGGTAAGCTGAATTCTTTTGAAATACAAGCAACTTCAAGACATCTAGGAGCAGTTCCTCGCCTGCGGAGCTCCTCCCTTTGGGTTTCACTGAAGGCAGGGACCAACTGCCTCCAGGCATTTTCCTTAAGGGTTCTTGTGATTCCAAGAACAGAATACATAAAAGCACCAAATAGGTTTCATTTAAGGGTTGGAGGTCTTTGAAAAGCATCTTACCACATTTCCTACCCCTGGACTTCTGGCAGGTCATTTTGTGTGAATGGGTTGGTTACATACTGGCCTCCATTAATTGTAGGGGTTGGCCAAGAGACAGTAGGTAGAGAACTATGGTAAGGATGTAAAAAGGCTTAGAGAAGATAAAATACCTATAGGCCTGACTCCTATGGCAGGAATCAAGGCAGGCATATAAGTGGATGGATGGATGGATAGACAGCTGATATATAGGTAGAGGGACAGACAGATATCATTGCAGCAGCTTCTGCCTCACATTTTATCTTAAAACATGTGCTACAGGTCGTCAACACCTTCCCTTTCACTTATTTCAGGTTCTTGTTTGAACTGTACCAGGAGCTCCTTGTAAAGTGGTTGAGGTTCATAAAATAGTGTGCATAATGAAATTTATAGATGGCTGGTAAAATTTCTATGTATTTCTAAAAACAACATGAAGTTGTTTTTAGAGGTTTTGAGATGAAATGAACACTACTGGGTTTTGAGAATATTTGTAAAGAAAAAGTGTACTAAAAACAATCAGAGTGGATCCTGCTTAAAGTTAAAGTCAGGATACAGGCTTAATCCAAACATCTAATAAGAAAAGGCAAAGATAGAGCAACGATCAGTTATTCCTCTGTCCAAAGAGACTCGTCATAACTCTTATGTCAAGTTTAGACGCAGTCTTAAAATCCTTCTCAGGAGGCTGAGAATGTTGCATCCTGAGTTAGAAAGAGATTATTCCCAAAAATGTATGTGGAGAAGTTTAGATCTCAACACGTATTCCCATGGGTGGGGCAATCAGGTGACAGAATCTAGTGGAGCGGGCAGGATGAAGACTAGCAGATTGTCAAGTGCATACCCTACCTGAACATCTTGACAGCATATACCCCACCTCAGATATTACCCTTCTAAGAGGCTGCAAACCATGTCTCCAAATATTCAAGAGTAATATACAATTTTTACATGGACTCTCTTGATTTCTCAACACTGAACTTAAGGAAAAGAGAGGAAAAAGTTTGCCAGATGAACCAAACAAATACATATGTATAGAAAAAGTAAAATAAAAGTACACTGGCAGGCCCGATGTATACTGGGAAGACTCAAAAAAAGATTCTGGTTTGCTCTTATCTTGCCTTAGGTACCTTGCTACCATCTGCAGCTTAAGAACAAAAGAAAACCATCTCACCAGGGTTTGAAGAGGGCATGAGACAAATTGCAGAAAATTATAGCCAATGTTTTGTGGTTTCTGATCTCCACTGGGTTACACACTAGAAAAGTCCTGAAAAAAAAATAGGCAAACTTCAAAGATCAAAGTTTCCAAGGCTACATACAGAGGGGACCTTTGAACCAGCTTGCTTTTGTTCGGTTCCTCCCCCACCCCAACCGCTTTTTGTCAATCACAAAACAATTGTCTCAAAACTCAAATTCTGACATTGTTAGAGGCTAATGTCAGAGGCCATTTGCTTCTTGCTTATTTCAGTATTCCAACCCACTCTGTCTTGATCTCTCTCTGGACTGTTTACATACAATTTCCTCTGGGTGGAACTTTGTTTTGCCTTTCCTTCTCTTGAGGCTGTTGTTTTTTCTTAAAATAGGAGGTCATTTCAGGCAGAAATGTGTTTTCTTCTCCTTATTTCCTCTATGGCTGGGACTGGGGCACTTTTGGAAAGAAGGAAATTTCCACTTTGTTTACAAGGAGGGGCTGGTTTTCTCTGGATAACCCACTCATTTGCCAGGTAAGAGAGTTTAGAGTTCGTAGGATTATCTAAGGCGATCAGGAAAGTCATTTAAAAGGCATTTCTTTGATTTTAAAAAAAATGCTAGACACTTTGCTTTTCTTAATCTATTTCTCTAACTAGCTTATGTTTATCCATTGAATCTAAGTTTCCCATATGTCTATCCTGTATTTCAGCTCTCTGCCTTGTCTTCCTAAGATCTTTCAGCTTTGGTTGTCAATCTGGGTTATTTGACCTACATTCTGGACCAGTTCCAACATGAGTCATAGTTTTATACATTGGGTTGGAAAAGTAATTTCTCCCTTTTCTTTAAAATGCAGCCATGACCCATAAGTGTTACTGGAAAAGAGAGATTTGATTATGCATACTTTTCTCCACCTGCCCTCCCATCTTCACAGATGACATCTGTCAAGAAATTCATCACATCAAATTATGTCATTTCGCACCCAGGTGAGTGTGGACTATATAGACACTACTGAAGGTTTACCCTGGACCTCTGGGAGAATACATTCTAAGATAGAATATTAACTGAAGAAAAAACTCTTCAAGCATTCCAAAGCCAAACAGAGTACAATCTCTACTTAAATTTTGTGATGACTTTGGTAAGGTTTGATGCGAAAGAAAAATCCATTTTAAAATAATCTATTGTAGGCCACTCCCAATATATGATTTATTTAGAAGTCAATACTCAAATAATTTATAAAATATTACAAATAAATAAATACAAATAAAATATTACAAATAATACTCAAAAATCTTTACCTTCATTAAATAAAAATAAGCAATCAGATCTTGATTTTGATTGTTCAGTACCATTCTATTCCATAAAATGCTTAATGATTATTTTAACCTTAAGAACAAAGATAAAAACTAATTTAAAAAATAGGTAGGAGATAAGAAGGGCTGAGATCAGGAAATCCATGACCAAGGAAATCCATGACCAAGGCAGTTGAGGAGGGTGGTTAGAACCTGGGATTCGGAGTCAGGTTGATGTGGAATGGGTTCTCGGCCACCTTGGCACTAGAGGCCTCGGGCAAGGTGCTCACTGTGTCTGTTCTTCAATTTTCTCATCTGTAAAATAAGGATAATAATAGTACCTACTTCCTAGAGTTGTTGTAGATTAGTATGTTAAAGACATAGTAAGTGCTCATCACCACCAAACCAGCAATAATTCTAACCTTTATAGGGCATTTACAGTGCATCAGGCACTGCCTTTACTTGAATAACTCTATGAAGTGTGTGTTATTATTATCTTCAATTTACAGCTAAGGAAATGAGAGACTCAGAGAAGTTAAGTAACTTAATAGGGTCACAAAGCTACTAAGTAACCAAGCCAGGATTCCAACCTAAGAGAACTGGCTTTGAGCCTGACACTTAACTACTATGTATTTTTATTATTAACATCCTTTTAATGTGTAATGAGTCTTCACTATTCCAGGTTGTATTCTAAGGTTATTTCATTCACCCTCCTGTGTTGCCATAACTACAGATACAGTTTTGTACCCTGAACAGAGATGTTCAAAATGGTTATTCTGTTCTCTATGATTCTCTCTCTGTCTCTCTCTGTGTCTGTGTCTCTGTCTCTCTCTGTCTCTCTTTGTCTCTCTCTGTCTCTGTCTCTCTCTCTCTCTCTCTCTCTCTCTCTCTCTCTCTCACACACACACACACACACATTTAGTTACCCTCCCTGAACCCTACTTCCTAGATTAGAGGAATAAGTGATATATTTTTAAAATATCCCTGCATTATTCAAAGATAAAGAGGTTTCTAATGCACTTTGGCTTTTTTAATAGCCAACCAAGAATTAGTTACTTAAAACCTCTTGTTCTTCCTAACATTCTGGTTAAGTGGCATTTTTCTATACAATAAAATTAATATACATGGTTGAAATAAGAGTCAAATAGCTTCAATTTTAAAAAGTAAAATCTGCTCTGATTTATCTAGTTTTAGAGTAAACTGTTGGTGAAAGTCCAAGTAACATTTTCATTGTTCTGAGAAATGAAATTTGAAGAATTGGAAGGAGTAGAGGGTATGACTTCAGGAACAGAAATAAGAAACAGGGCCAGAAGTATAGCCTAATAATCAAGAAATTAAACATTATAAACATGTTTTCATATTTATAAAAATGTTATTCTCAAATATAACTTTTGTTTTATATTTTGTTTTACCATATATGGTCTCATTTGATTTGCATAGGAGAAATAATATTTAATTAAATTTAATATTAGTATTAAATTTATTTTAATTTTAAGTATTAATCTTTGTTATTAGTTATTAAATTAGGTGAGATAGGCAGTAGAAATAGTATCAGTTCACTTTATCTAGGAGGAAGCTGCGGCTCAGATATGCGGTGACTTGATCTACGTCACACAGATGGTGCCTTACAGAATCAGGACTTATCATTTCCTGCTACTTCTGCTAACTCACCATTCCCACTAGTACTTTTGCTGAACTTATGACAGTTTACTTACACCAAGATGGCTGTTCCCCAAGGATTGGTAACCAGGATTGATTTCTATAGGGAAGAGTCCAGAACAAGAGGTGGTAGTGCATGTACACCTCTCACAACCTCTCACCTCTGACGGCCCTAGGCAGGGTAGAAGGAAAAAGAGGTCACTGGTAAAAGATAAAGTTACAAAGGACAAATATCCTAACTTTCCCACATCTAACTATGCTCATCCCACACTTTATTTTGTATTAAAATTACTGGCTCTTGGGTTTGAGTCCTGCCTCCATTATTCACTAACCTCTTTTTTTTTTTTTCCTTTTTTTGTGCCTCATTTACTTGTTGGTAGCATGGGATTCAAAATAGTGCTGATTTGGTAGGGTTGGTGTGAGAATTAAACAAGAGAACCCATATCAAAGGTTAGCATTATAATTGACTCACAATACTTAATGAATTCCAGTGGTTATGAGCACCATTATTTCATGCAGAGATATAATTGAAAGACCCAGGGTTTGAACTAACCAACCAGACTTCAGAGATCAGTTTCTTAACCATAACCCTGCATTGCCTTTATATGTGCTCCATCTGTCCATCTGGAATGCACTTTCCCTGGCACCTATGGGCAGGACTCCCTTCGTCTACATCACTTCCCCTGCCCAAATGTCACTTCCTCTGAAAGACGTTCCCTGGCTGCTTGCCTAAAATGGTACTTCTGTGCTTCCCTATGTCATTAATCTGCCTCATTTTCCCCCATAGCGTTCTGATAGAGTATTAAATATTCATTGGACTGTTTATATAGTGCTTTCTACACCAGAAAGCAAACTCCGTAAACCAGGACCTGGATTTGGCTCACATCTGTAGCTTTATTGTCTAGAACACTGTCAATTATTTGCTGCACATGTATTAATTAATGAGTAAAAAAATCATTGATAGCAGCAGCTAGCATATTGAACAACTATCAAAATGTCATTTCGGAAAGTCATTTCAAGAGAGTTTAAATGCTCAACCCCATTATCTCTCCAAAATCACTTCTCTTTGGGTGACATTTCCCAGAGGACTGCAGAGAAAGTACATTGAGTTCTACTCAAAGCACATTTCTTCTAGGTATAATCTACTTCCAAAAGTAAACTAGGGAAGTAGATTCTTCTCAATTGTTAGATCTTGTGAAAGCGAAAGCAAAATAGGCACTCAGCCTCAGTCAGTCTAGCAGTCATTCACTGCTAGAGTATGTCTCCCATGTGTGAGTCATTAATCAATCCCATTAAGTCATAATTCTTTGCCACGCTAAGAAAACACAACCTAAACAGTAGCGGCCATTTTTCCCCTTTGCCACTTACCCTAAGTTTGAAGAGTAGTCTTCTAAAAACTTCAGTCTTCCTGAGATTAGCAGGTCTGCAAAATATCCATTGGATTTGTCTAGAGAGAAAATGTGCCAAATTTGATGAAGTCAAAGAACACTGCTTGATTCTGACCACTCACACGCAAAGCTATTTCCATAGCCCAGATAAAGCAATGCAGAGCTCCACAGGATGACATGACTAAAATAAAACAAATCATTTACAACAACATGATTTCCTGTTGAGTGGTGTTCTAAGTCGTTCCATGGTGGACAGTTGTTAGCTAACACAGAACAGACCCTAGCCTCATGAATAGCAGACACTTTTATATAACAAATGACACTGTGTGTGTGTGTGTGTATGTGTATGTTGATGAATGGTGACCACAGTAAAATGGCATGATAGAATGGAAACATCAAAAGCTGTAGCAGGTGTGATGGGCCAAAGGGATAAATAAATAACCACTGGGGGCAGTCAAATCTAACTCACAAACAAGGGCATAGCAAGTGTTCAGTGTGGCTTATTTAAGGACAACACAATGGCACATCATTTATCAAGTGTCTGGCACATGCAATATTATAGGTTAGGGGTTAAAGAGACAAAGATACACATACATATTCATATTGTTAAGGAGGAGGAAAGTGCTAACTTAAATGTGACCTCATTTAATTTGGTTCTCCTCTAGTCAAACCAAGATTGTTATGGATGAAAATAATTATTGATCCATATTTGAGGGAGAGGCACTTTTCTACTCCTCAGAGGTAGATAAAGCAGCTTTTATAGATCAGGAAGTTAAAGCTCAGAGTGGTAAATGATATGCTGAAGCCTTAACATGAGTGACAGCTGGGCCTGGGCTTGACTCCAAGTCCTGGGCTTTTACTGATATATCACCCTGCATCTGGCACCGTTTGCAGACAACTGAAAAACAAACACATACACACACATACATGCATACCTACATGCATACATACTTCCTTCAACCCTAATCCTAAGGCGAATTAGTATCTGACCAACAACTCAAAACTTTTAATCACTTCAGTATGCCATTGCAAGCATTATTTAACTATTTCATAGCTCCATGATATGACCGCATGACAGAAAAATAATCAGATGATCTCAAAACAGAACTCTGTTTCTACCCATAGCACAATTCAGGACCACAGGATGACAGACTAGTTTTGAGGTGCCTAGGAAGATCGAAGTGTCCTTAAATTCTGATTTTGCTCCTAGTTGGATCCTAAAAAGTTACAAGTGACCCCAAATTAATTGACTACACTGGGGTTGTCTTTCACCTCCTTCATGTGGTTTCTTTTCAGTGAGCATTATTGCACTTTTGATTGAAATGCCATTTCTAGATATTTTTGATCAGATTTATTTGATGATCAGATATTTTTCATCATTGCCATCCACTAGCACTTTTATCTCTTCCTCTCTTTATGTTTTATAACACAGGGTCATTTTCTACCCTGTATTACCATTTTCTATATATATGTTTTTGTCATTCTGAATTTGAAAGCTCTTGAAGACAGTATCTGTAGTCGCATATTATATCTTAACTAACCAGTACAAAGTCTCGAATTTGATAAGAATCCAGTTTGTTGAATAAATGAATCTTCCTCTGATTTCCTCTCACCCCTTGATCTTCTTCCAATGACTTCTGATTGATTTCAGTCCAGTCTTGTCCATAGAAAGTCCCTACACCTCAGTTGTCTTTTTCTTCTTACTTTTCCAGTTTCATACTTATCTTTTGTAAACATTTCTTGACTCTCTCTTGAGGGGAAAGTTCATAAAATTTTCAATTTTCTCAAAAATATTATTGGTGATCTAACCAAACCAGAATCATCATGGATGAAGAAAAACTGTTGATCAATATTTGAGGTAGAGGTACTTTTCCTCTGAATCTTAAAAAGCCCCAGTAAGCAAATATTTTAGAATTTACCTCATTCCTGAATCTTTGGGTATATTGGCAAGTTAGGGACTCCTGGGAAAACACATTTTTTTAAAAAAGATGGGAATTGGGAGAGATAGTAAGTCATATGATTCATTCCCTTTGTTTTACATATGAAAACCCCAAATAGTGATGCCGTTTTCCCAAATTCACCCAGCTCCTTAATGAAAAGCCCAGGACTTAAACACAGGTGTCCTGCCTCCTAGTTCTTTAAGGTAATTTTTTTCTCTTCTACCCCATCCTGCCTCCTAAAAGAAATCAGTCCTACTGATACTTTAGTTCCTGTTTCTATTAAATTGGTTTGGTTCCTTGAGACCTCTTGTTCTCCTACCTGTTCGGAGTATCAGGCCACTCTGAGCATCAGTCTCTATGGATCCAAGAGGCAACCATAAAGAAATAGGTCTCATCTCATTCCACTGGCCAATGCTGTTTTCCCTAATTTGACAGGAGATCCTTAAATCTGTTGGGTTTGTGTCCTTCACTAATTTGCAGAAGTAAGAAATCATGCCCAGACTTATGTTGGTCAGGTAGAAACTAATGTATGGCATGTGAGTCAGGTTCTATTACACTTACCCTAGCATTTTCATTTGTTTAGAATCAAATCATTTTCATGGAGAACTTTGTGCTTGCATTTCCATCTTAGCTACCTCATTTCTAGTCCTACCTTCCATTATTTTAATATTTTGCTCTTCTCATACTTATTCTCTTATTTACTTGGTTTGAGATGTGATTACTTTATGGGATACTACTTGATTTTAAAAAACCACATAAAATTTTAAAATCAGATTCAATATAGTAGAGCAAGCTGCCTTGGAAAGAGGCATAGATCTGAAATTAGAAGGTTAGAGTTCAAATTGAGCCTCTTCTCAGCTCTGTGACTTTTCCCAATGTCTACATGCCACTGAGCTTCAGTGTACATTAATATTTGTACATTAATAATGCTATAACGTGGAATCTGGGGAAAGTGGAATGAGAAGTAACTAAATGGATCTGCTGCGATGCCTTTTATTGTTCATGGACTTTTCCTACCTGTTGAGTGGATCTGCGAATGAAGGATTTTTAGGAATGAAAGCAGCTGTGTTTATGAGAGTTCTTTCACCATTGCTGTGGTCTCTCTGTCCTTATGCCATCAGCACTTTTTCACAGAAAAAGATGCCAAATTAATTTTAATAAATCAAATTTAAATCAAGTGGAAAGATATAATAGTACACATCACTAAACTACTTATTGTACGTGTACTTCTTAGGAACTCAGTAAAGATAGGCATTTATTCAAGAGGTAGATTAATTGTTGTTAATTCAGGCAGCCTTGCACTTAGGAGGGTGGCAGCTGAATTTGGGATGTCAACCCGGGAAGAACATTAAATAATATGAATACAAAATCTTCCAAAGCGTACTAGGAAATAAAAAAAAAAAAAACCTGCATTCAATTCAACATTAAAGAGGTGGGAGATTTTTCTTCCTTTTCATGGAGATTAAAATGGGAGTCTGAACAACCATTTTCTAAAACTGAAAAAAAAAAAAAACCAGCATTCACGTTTCTAAATGCCTTTCCAAAATAGCATTAAAATTAATGTTATCAGCAAGCTCATGGCTACAATCCACACATTTTCTTATTACATTTTACTTTCCCTTTGTACCGGGATTACAGATAGCGTGCAACTATATTTTGAATTCTGCTAACTTTCCCTTATATCTTAAACATTTTCCATTTATTTAAATGACTGCGCAATCCATCATCTGCTGCTGAGTCTAAATTTAATTAACTCTTCCCCTAACCCTAGACATTTGCTTGGAAGTTCAATTAATTCAGTGATTAAGAAAGTTTTTAAATAGCTCCTATAGTTTTCATGTCAGAATACTCTTGAATTCTCAGCCTCACTGGCCATTCCAGTTACATAGAGCAAGGCAAGGACTTGTAAAACAAAGAGGTGAAGATCATTGAATCCTTAAAACTGCTATGATGGGGGAGTAGAAATGGTCCAGGAATGACACATAACAAAGAAAACATTTGTTTAATGTTTGTTAATGCAGTTACACTGGTCAACATTGAGATCATTACTGACTTTAAAAGGTGCTAAACTGTAGTATCTTGGTGTGCTGAACATGAATATAACCCTGAAAATTTTTTATTAGGTCTCGTTTTGAAGATATTTCATATAATTCATTTTATGTTTCACCATATAAATTTAGCCAGTAGGACTGCAGCAACATCCTAAATCAGTCTAGAATGATGTAATATTGCATCACATTGCATAATACCATCATGCACACATCATCCAGAGTTGATTGCATCATCAAGACTCCAACAATGGCATCTTCTAGAAGAAGATGTCACAATTACCTTATATCGAAAGCGCCACCCGCAGTTGGAGCCTTTCTTCAGAAAGGAAAGTACTCTGGTATTCTGTTCCGATAGTGAGGGCCTCGTGAATGACTTAGAAATCACTCATGACCCACAAGAATGGAGGTTATTTCTAGACTCTTCGAAAATGAGTCTTAAGGCTGTGCTTTTGCACAATGGAAACTGTCTTCCATCTATTCCAGTAGCGCATGCTGTCCACATGAAAGAGACATACAATAACTTAAAGCAGCTACTGAATTCCATTGAGTATAACAAGTACAGCTGGCACATCTGTGGTGATTTGAATCTAGTTGCCCTTTTAATGGGACTGCAGCAGGAATATACAAAATACATGTGTTTCTTATGTGAGTGGGATAGCCGAGCAAGTGAATTGCACTACTTGAGGATTGAATGGACTCGCAGACAAAACCTACGTAGCAGCTGGAGAGAAGAATATCCAGCACCCAGTTCTGTTCGAGGCTCACAAAATCCTGCTACCACTCCTTCACATCAAACTAGGTTTGATGAAGAATTTCATGAAAGCCATGGACCGGACCTCACCAGCTTTCCAATATTTGCATGAAAAATTTCCTTGACTCAGCGAAGCAAAGATTAAAGAGGGAGTTTTTGTGGGTCCTCAGATTTGAGAGCTCTTCAAAGATGACCGGTTCAACAACTTGCTGCAGGGTGATGCGAAACAAGCATGGAATGCTTTTCGCCCAGTGTCTACAAACTTTCTTGGGAATGTTAAGGCAGAAAACTATAAGGAACTAGTAGAAGACATGCTGGTGCAGTATCAGAAACTTGGCTGCAATATGTCTCTAAAGATCCACTCCCTTCATTCCCATCTGGATGGTGGGATGGTTAGTGATGAACATGACAAACGTTTTCATCAAGATATCGCATCAATGGAACAAAGATACCAGGGAAAATGGTCCACTACAATGCTGGCTGACTACTACTGGACACTCCCCAGAGATGCTCCTGAACAGATATTCACGACACAAGCGAAGAAATCTAAGAAGTAGTCTGTGACTTGATTTTTTACAGGTATTAACCATAGGCCTATTACTATTGGCATGCCCTTCATGATGTAAACATCCATTTATTGCAGATTACAAAAAATTTAGAGCCAAAATTAGAATTTGACTGTCATATTCATGTTGAACACATACAACTTGATAGGAAATGACTGATTTTATTCGAGTAACATGACTTTTGTAAAAATTTGTTGACCAGTGTTATCGGACAGAATGATTAGTTGGTTCTCTTACTTGGATTTATTTCACCAATCACTTATTCTAATTTGGCATACCCTTTGGTCAGATAGACATAACCTAAAATATTTATTTAGTGTGTTATTCAGTGTGCTATTTCTATCCATTTGTTTATATCCTGTCTTAGAAGGAGTTTTAAGACAACTCACTTTAGAGATTTTCAGGACTTAGTCTTTAACAATGCAATTTTTCCCATTTCTAGTATATTTCCATCAGTTATGAAGCTGACTTTTTTTACTATCTTACCTTATTATTGCAACTATATATAATGTTATAATTCCTATTTATTTTACTCTCTGTGGAAGTCAGTTTGATGTGAACAATTTCATATCAGTGTTCAGGGTTTATTACAAATGGTCTCATATTTGTCTTTGCTAAATCTCTTGTATATTTACAACCTGGATGGAAGATTATTTGTTTAATCTTCTGAGGCCACAGAGAAGTCTTTAATGGTTTATACCTATGCTAATCAGCTAAGAAGCAATGGGTAAATTATGAAAAAGGTACATATTAAAGATTTCTGAATGCAGGGCTTTGCAATAGCTTGCAAGTAGCTGGGCTTTGGAACACCAACCATATAGGACTGAAAATGTTCCATTATTCATTGCATCATGAGATCATTCCAATCATGACGTTTGTTCAATAAGTGCATGATTTTGTTTGTTTGTTCTGTCTGTTTGTTTTAGTATTTACTATGTGTGAAACTTCTGTATTCTGTGCAGTGGCAGGGAGGTGTTTTGGAAATGAGAGGAAAATTCGCTGTCTCCAGCAAAAATAAATCTTTCCACTTTTATGGAACTTTAGAATTAAAGACTATTTTCTACACATTGACCTCACAACAAGCCATCTACACAGATAAGAATGAAATGATTATTCCCATTTTATAAGAGTGAAACTGAAACTCAGATTTTGTGACTTATTCAAATCTATCAGAAATAGAAATAAAAACTCGGGGCTCAAACCTAGATAGTCCTGTCCCTAATCCAACCTGCTTTCTACCCTTCACAGCTATAATTAAGACTTTCATTAAGTAAAATTTCCCCCTTTGAGGGTTTTCTATAATTCACAGTTGTGAATTAGTTTTATAGTTCAAGTCAAGGAGAAATCTGTGCTCTTCTGAAATGACTTCTTTCTTCATCTTTCATGAAACTGACCCAACAATTAGTTTCTCCCCCACTAAAGAGCCTATTTTACTTAGTGATTGGGTACCCCAAAGAAAGTGATACTTTTCAAAGCAGCTCACAGACAGGGACTTCCCAAAACATGTCTTTAGGGAAAAGAAATGCTCTCCTGCCTATTAGTACATGTTCAATAAACCCAGGTGACTTTTCTCCTGGGTGCCCATATTTCCTCTCCTCTCGGCCAAAGTCCACATTCCTTTTGCTGTCACCATGCTCAGTTTGACCCCAGGCCAGCGTGGCAGCTTCTTCAGTACCTTTGAGGTCTCAACCAGTGCTTCCCTGTGGACTCCCTGGCAGTGGGCCTTTGGGGACAGCTACTGCCCCAGCCTTCAACAGCACCCCCTGCTCCTTCACAATGGCCTTGTGTTCTCTCTGGTTCCCTGGGAGGACGACCCATCCTGCTGAGCCTAGCCCTCCCACCAAGTGTATTACTTGTGGCCCTCCACCAACACAGGATGGTAGTTGAATACTGGGCGTGACTTGACCACCATCCCAGCAAGGGTGCGGATTGTTATGGGGAAATATGAATATGTTCTAAGTCTTCTTCCTCCTGTACTGCTTTGAAAAAATATGAAGAGTATACCCAGAGCAAAGAGATATTTTTGTATCTAGTTCAGGGAAAAGCCATTACCTAAATATCTGAGAATTTGATTATGAATATCTGGAACGAACCACTTTAAGGGTGGTTGATGCCCCCATCCAAAAGGTGGGAGAACAACAGCACCGTCTGCTGGACAGAGGATGGAGTTTACTGGTGGTGTCTAATGGCCAGGAGGAAAGTAAGACTGATGCGGTGAGGGTAATGTATAGAAGGACAAGGCTTGAAAGAGGACTCAGCCCTTTCTATACTTAGCAGCTCCCATGAGAGGCAGCTGCTACAGGCAGACTGTTCCCAAAACAAACGCCAGGCCTCGAGAGTTGTTCTTAAGAAATTAAATGCGTTTATTCCCTAGATGTTCACAAGGCCCCCATCTATCTGAGACTCCCTCCTCTATCAGCACTTATTAAACATCCTCTCACTTTTACACTCACATAATCATTCCTTTATTCATTCATTCAGCACCAGACCCTGTGCTAGGCAGCAGGGATAAGTAAGACCCACTGTCTTTGAGCCTTTCTGTGGGCTTCTGAGACTGGGCCCGGTCAGGAATCTCTGTTTTCACACTTCCTCTATCAACTTCCTTTCAATTCTTATCATTTACTTCTGTTCCCCTCTGACCTCTGTTCTGCACTAAGAGATAAGTAATGGATACTGGGGTAACTATATAAATTATACAGATTGCTATATTAACTCAGTAATATGTTTCTTCTCCCATATAAGTTCGAACTCTTGAGTCATTAAAAAGGCTATTCAAGAATTATCCTAATGGTCAGATCATTAGGCAATTTAACAGATACACTGAGAACAGAGGGATTGAGGTACCAGTAGTTAGAACACAAAAAAAACTTGAATCACCTTACGTAGAATTACGTTATATGACTCTTTTTTATTTAACATTATTAATGAATGAGTGTATGAAAATGCATGCTGTAACCAAGTCATTAAAATCAAGTAGACCACAATGATACCATCAGGAAGAAAAAATAAATGATATTAATGTTAAGATAGAATACTTCTCTATAAATGTTTGGAAAATAAATACCTTAGTCACATCGACTCATTATTAGACAAACGTTCTCCTCAATAAA
This sequence comes from Scalopus aquaticus, assembly GCA_004024925.1. Lineage (NCBI taxonomy): Eukaryota > Metazoa > Chordata > Mammalia > Eulipotyphla > Talpidae > Scalopus > Scalopus aquaticus. Next base: position 83,766 of record PVIJ01004112.1, on the reverse strand, counting down.
GATTATTTTCAGAATGATAGATGGTAAATTGCCCAGAGCTTTTTAATACTCAGGGGAGGCAAAGTCTGAAGTATGGTCACAGACTTGAGACAGAAAAAAATTTCATTCATTCTTTTAAATGGCAAACCAATCCAGGCTAATTATTTCAACCTCATTAAAAACTTTCTACGGGAATTAATTTTATATGTTTTATTTTATATGTTGTTTCATAGTCCCATTGCAGTAGCTAAAATGCATCATAAAAATAAAAAATAAAACTTCTTATGTCTAGTTTAAAGCTCCAGATTAAACTTAAACCTGTATTCTGGAGGTAAAGAGGACCAAAAAGAGATGGACTAGGAATGAAAAGCACCAATTAGTCTCTTCCTTGTTTTTCTGTTTATCTTACAGAACTCTATTTATAGTTTTATTCTGTTCAAGCTACCTTAGCAGAGTGCAATAGACTAGGTAGCTTGAGTGAATCAACCTCTCTCTATATTAGCAAACTGTATTCTTGAGGATTAATTCCTATTATAAAAACATCTTTTCCTTCATAAAAAATTCCAGATTGATGAATTGGTTCAAATGAACCATGGTTTTTTTTTTTTTTTTTTTTTTTCAATTTTTCATTAAACTCACAGTAATATGGCAAATGACAGTCACAAAGCACCTTCTGAGACTTTATCTGTTCTTTCTGTTTATTCAGGAGAGAATGAAGGGTGATTTAAATATTTGTGGAAAGCTATAAATTAATGTTTTTACTAAATTCTCTCATTAAGCATCACAAGTTTCAAATTAAACTAAGAGACTTTGGGTTATATTTCTAATTTCTGCGAAGACTGTGGAATTTTGTTGTGATGACAGCAGTGTTTATAGAAATGGTTCTCATCTCCCACATGTCTCAGTGTTTCTTATGTAGAAGACTAGTTTCTGTTGTAAGGAACTCTTCCATTTGTCACAGGATAGATTTTGTTCCTGTCCTAAATTTTTTGTGTCACAGAGTTAGGAATAGTGACTAGTTTGCCACACTGACTTCTGCCTGCAGCTTTAACTCTGTAGAGATCAAAGTAGGTTCCTTATCTACATTGTCACCATGAGTGACAGGCCGGCATTGTGCAGTGCAGTGCATCAATTCATAGTACAAAAGTAATAGTATTTCCTCCTTAACTGATAGAGTAAATCAAAGTGATGGTCTCAGACAATTTCATTTCATCCTTCTTAAGCCAGCGGTTACCCTACTTTTGTGTGTATCTAATCATCATTTTAAAATGTGGGTTATGTGAATATTTTAAGAACGAAAAGAAGGGAGGAAGGGAATTATCCCTAATCAACAAGGAAAAGGGATCATTTCCATACCTAAGAAACCAGCTTTGTATCTGGGATCACAGGTGAATTTGTGTGTTTTCTACTTTGCTTGGGTTTTTTTCCATTATGTGTATTTTTGATAGTTTCTAAAGCTACTTTAATTTGGGGAAAAAGTAATTCTTAACAGCACAGATTATATTTGATCAGAGTTTTGTTTTCCTTAAAGGAACCCATTCACATGAGGAAAAATTTCTAATTACAAAATATAGTCAATTTAATTCAGCAGGAGTGATTAAGGAATGGGGCAGCAATGTTAGCTGAGAGAAACTGTATGAACTCTACATGGATACAGGCCAAGAATATATCAAAAGGAACACTACAAAGTGGCTTTCACCCATATTTTTAAGAACTTCTAGTTCAAGTGACTAGACCAAAACCCAAATGGGCATCTCTCAATCCAGCAGTCATGCCTCGCCCACATTGCATAACTGTAAACCTGCCTAGTTCCTTTCCCCAATTCTTACCCCCCTAATTTTCTCCCCCCAGTTCTCATTCTCATATACCAAAATGATTTGACGGGCTCTAACCAGTGGGTTTCACAAAGTGGATGGCCTGGGCTTGTCAGCAAAGGCGAGAGGGGCTGAGATTCCTCTTTTTTCACTTTTTAATCTTGGAGTGATGCCTAAAGCTTCTTGTGAAAGAAGGCTTTTATGGCAGCAGTTAAAAAAAAAAAGCTGTGAGACACATCCTCATTTTACAAATAGGAAAACATATGTAAAGAGATTAAATAACTTATTCACCAGGATGGAATTGCCAGGACCAGAATAAGTTTTCTTGACACTGTTCTGTGAGTTACTGTTTTCACAGCACCACCAAGGCTCCTCACAAGAACAAATTTCTATAGGGAAAAGTAAAAACTCAGACCCCATGAACAAGTAGTGTCTTTGCCCCAAATCTGAGATTTTTGTTTTCTGGCTGAAAAGTAATTAGCAATGTTTCAAATTATTGGGGTTCTTATGAAAGGCAGCAAACCAAAATATAAACATCATTAAATTACCTAATACAAAAGCTCTGAACAGCCATTGTGTCAAATGTCACAAAAGATTTTCATCTTAGTATTTAGTGGCTGGCAGGAGATGACTCAGTGCCATGGAATTTAATTTTAAATTATTTTCAAATAAATTCACAGGTCCAATAGCATGAAACTTTGGATGGTGACAAAGATTTAGCGATTTGACAGTTTTTAAAGCCCTGTATCAAAGGGTATCTCTGATAGTTGTGGGGATTTATCGTGTTCTCTGCCCTAATTGTTTCTAAAAGCTTTGAACCATGCTTCCCTGGGCAAGAAAATTAAATTTGGAATTCTTGCCATATTTGCTTGCATGGGACCTCAAAATATCTTGCCCCATGCTCAAACAAGCCCTTCTGGGGGCTGTCATTAAAGCCCTGTTTTCTGGATGAGGACACAGAGGGTGCATCCACTGGTCAAGGTCACCTAGTGAGTCAGCAAGCAAAGCTGGGAATGCAACCCAGACTTTCTGACTCCCTTGCCTGTCCTCTGACCATCAAACCACATACTCCTGACCAGGATGAAACAAGCTTGTCTGTCTCAGCATTCAGACCAGGCTGAGTGAAATTGCAATTTACCCACTTCCCTTTCAAACATTCATATGCCATTTATTTCATCAGCTAATTGGCAAATTGTTCCAGATCATTCTTCACTCTATAAATTTATTTTTTATTAATTTTGCAAAGAATTGCTATCTTAATTTGTCAGAGTAAGAAAAAACACCCCAGCCTCTCCCCCTTTCCCCCCATTGTTTCACGTTGTGTAACACTGGCCATGTGGCCGCTTCAGAAACCCACAGAAGCTCCTTCCTTTGTTTTCCCGATGGCGGATAGCCGGTTCCTTTGCCAGTGTCTCCATGTGGCCTTCCCTGTGCTGGGGTCGGAACCAGTGGTTCCTGGCAAAGACACAGCTCATGGACAAGCCAGGCCTTGACGTGGCTGTTCCTTCTCCTGCTTTTTTGAATGCTCCCTGACCACAAGAGAACCCAGTTCTCCCGCCAGCTACACCCCACATGCCACTTGAAATGTAGTCAGTGGTGATGAGCTAATGGGGCACCAGCCAGAGTCCAGAGCGACTTTACTAGGGACGAGGGAAAAGCAATACAACCAGGTCTGCTGCCAGTGAGTGCTATCTCCTGCCAATGACCACAAGGGGGGAGAATGATTTTTAATACCCTGAGCTGTGAAACTAGCCCATGGGTAAACTGTCCCTCTCTTTCTCTCTCAGTCCATAAATTTGTTTCTCCCAGCATTTTATACCTGTCATATTTGATCAAAAATATTTCTTTCTTAAAATGAGCTCAATTGTTTACTCCCAAAGGGCTATTGCCATTTTGAGGACAACTTTCCAAACACTGGGTTGGGGTTTTCCACCAGCCCGTTTCATGCTCTCTCCTCTGTTGGCACTTAGTCATCATACTCTGCGGTGACTTCACTCCCTGTCAGCAGAGGCAGGGAGCAGTAGAGAAAAGGAATCATGGAAGGAAAAGGGTTTGGGGGCCACCCAGGCTCCTCTATCTAACTTCCTGTGTGCTTTGTTCAATCCGCTGAGCCCACACCAAGCATGCTGTGACTAGGTAAGATCCCCAAGATCTCCTCAGAATTTAGTTCTGCCCCCCAGTGAAGTGCCGTGCCTCTCCTTGGGACCTCAGATGCCTGTCCTCTGCCTGCGAGAGACTTGAGCACTGAACCTGTTCCATTGCATTTCCAACAAAGTCCCCACTGACAAACGGGTTGGCTCCAAATCAGCTACCCTAAAGGTCTTAAAATTGCAAACACTTAAAAAGCTGAAGTCTTTCCCATCACACATTGCTCCAAACACATCATATTATTCTAGTTTTCAGCACTTTCTGCATGAGCCACCAAGCGATGTATTCCCATGAGAAGAAATAAAGTTTGTTTAACGTGACAGCACTGGATGTACTCCAGCGAGAGTGACAACATAATTTTGTTTACTATTCACTCCAAGTTCTAAAGAAGTAAACTTCATTAACTTTTCCGATAAAACAAAGCCTCTATTATTTGCTTTGCCCATAAAATTAAAAAGAAAAAAATAACTTTGATGTCCCTGAAAAGGCAGGGTTTTTTTTTTTTTGAAGTTTCTATTGCACTGCCCAGGTGATCTAGAGGCTGATACCAGCTCTGCTGGCCTCTGACCTGTGATGGAAATGCCCCGGTCAGCAGTTTACACAATATTCAGCACACGCCTGTGTGCCCATCCGTGCTTGTTTAATGGTCCACTTTGACTAGTAGAACAAAGAGGTGTTACATCTCTGGCTAGTGTTATCTAGATAGACATTTTTCATTCACAGGGTAACAAAGCTGTGAAGATAACTGTCTCATTCCAAGCAGTCTTTAAATGAGAAAATAAGAAACCTCAAAGTATAGCGTGGTCTGTGAAAGTCCAACTTTAGTTACACATGGGCTTAGAGAGACAGAATAGCCAGGAGGGGAAGCTGGGAGGACAAATCAGCCTGGCCGTTCCCCTGCAGAGCCAGAAGTGCCCCGAGCTCTGTTTACACTTGTGCATACTTGATTCTCCATCCACAGAGTGGAAATCAGCTCTTCAGATGTAAGATTATAAGGACAAGTATCTGGACAAATGATGATTTTTAGAAAACTGCTTTCAGTTAAGAAAAAATTAGCTAGAAGACCAAACCAAACCCCCAAATTAGATATTGGAGTAGTTCAACTTATTTTTTATGACCTTTTTTCCTGCCAAAAGGAAATGGTCATGTGTCTGATTGTGTCAGCAAGCACGCAGCCTCTGATTGCTCAAAGAAATTAAACTGCTTTCAGAGGGAGTATCAGGCAAGCCAGCCCAAGAAAAGGAGTTTAAGACTGTTTGCATTCATTAAAATTTATTTGGAGAATGATAAATCTTTCATACATGTCAAACACTCATCTTTTCTGCTTTATTTTAAAAGCAGCATTTGAAGATGTGAGCGTAAACAATGATGTGAAAGTTTCCTTCAAACGGCTTTCCTGTTCTTTTTTATTTCTCACCGTAATTTAATGGTGTTTTTTGGCTTAATATCAGAGTTAGAAAGAAGGGATGTGAGCAGGAAGGCGTAAAGATTCAAACATCGACAAACTCCAGGAATAGGACGGTACTAGAAGGTTGAACTTGAAAAGACAAGCTTTGTTTGTTTTTAAATTAATTTTCTACTGTAGTGAAAACATATCCAAAAATGTATTCATCATTCTAGCCATTTGCAAATGTACAATTCGGTGGCATTAAGTACACTCACAATGCTGTAGGATCAGTACCACTAAACCCAAAACGTTTTTTATCATCTCCAATAAAATAAGTCTCTACCCATTAAAAAATGACTCCCCATTCCCACCCCCTTCCCCAACCACTCTTCTTTTTATATGAATTTGCCTACTCTAGATATATTATGTGAGCTGGAATCATACAATATTTGTTCTTCAGTGTTGGAATTATTTCAGTGAGCATAATGTTTTCAAGGTCCATGCGTGTATCCGAATTTCATTCCTAAAAAAGGCAAATATTTAACTGTTAACAATCAAAATTTTACCTACTTCCTTATTTGCAATCTTTGTTTTCCGATTTTTTTAAGGTCTCTGATCTTACCTGGTTTTGCTTCCTATATAGTGTCCTGAGCATTTTGAAGACATGTCTTTGCTGTCTAAGAAAGCCCAAAGAGGTTCTGGGTTTTGGTTTTATTTTTCTTTTAGATTCCCTGGCATTGTGAACTGACAGATTCCTGCCTTAAACCAAAGGCCCAAAAGTCTTACAATGAGGCACGCTGGTCCACTAAAGGCATTATTTTGGCCATCCTTGACTTAGATGTTTGTTGTAACTTTCCTTCAGTCCAACTGGGGAGGGGCAGAATGTGTAGGCAGTGGACATTTAACACAACCCACATTCACACTCCTCCCTTTTTTGACACCTTTTAGTCTATTGTTTTTCCACCCCAGTGGGTCTAATGCCACCTTTTTACAACAAATATTTTGTTAAGTTCCCTTTACTATCTTAAAATGAAATCATTGGCAATGTAATCTATGTTTATACACCCAACATTTTTTTAAGTCAAGAGAATGTCTTAAGTATGACATAAATTAAAAATAAAAAGAATGATTTTAATGAAATCATGTGTATCCCAGTTTACTTGGGAACAACTACATTGGAAGATATAATGAAGGAGTCAGAAACTGTTATTTGGTTGGAGAACCGCCTTTGAATTCAACAACTACAGATACAAACCAAGACAAATATGTTACATAGACCATTAAATGCCCTCAGCAATGTTTCAGTTTTCCAACACTTAGGCAAAATTTCAAAACAACTTTTTAAAAAAGTTCTGAACAAGGCATAAAGTGTCATTCTTAGAAAATTTAGCTGTATTGGCACCGTGTAATCAATACAGTGAGCTTGTACATAAAATGGAGTTAGGTTGTTAGTTTGAATGCTTGGACAATGGCTTGACCAAATTCATGACTATTCAGTTGGATATTGAAAATGTGGGGTACAGAACAATTTTTCATTGTGCAGAATTGTCCCAAACTTACATAAAGTTGATACTCTTAACAGTAAATGTTAATAAGAGCCCCCTACCACTGTGACAATCAAAAACAAACTCAGTTTTTCGTAACGACCCTTAAGGGGAGGTGTAACTGGTCTAGACTTCTTGGAGGTAAGAAGCCAGCAGATAATTCTAAGTGCGTCTAAGAACTCCCAAGTGTGCTTACATGCCCATTTCCAAAATGGGTTCTGGACAGAGTCATGTCAGTCGGGAAGGCTCCTACAAGGTTGCAGTTTTATGAATGATTTTCACATGTCCTTGCACACACCATGGGCCTCGGGTGGTATCCTGTTTTTTTCTCTTTGGACACTCCATCCAACACCATCTGTGTCAAGATTCATAGACATAGGAAAGTTCAAACAAGTTCACTGTAGCATGGTGGAACTTCAGGGTTTGAACATGCAAATTATGCCATGACAGTTTCAGAAAAGGGTTCAGGTTTTTTCCTCCTTTCATTTTTCTCTTCTAAGGTCACCCATAATCGTGATCTCTAGACCAAAGTAAAAAGTCTTGGCACAGCTCCCATGCTATTTTTAAAAATCAAATAATTCCTTTCCATATGTGTCTCCAATCCTACCTCCAAAACTGGTTCCATGCCTACACTGTTCTCATAGTTTGCCCGAACTAAATTTGGTGGCAGCCTGCATTTTGTATCAAAATCACCCTGGAAACTGAGCTTTGTACTTTCTGACATCTTAGTGCCCTGGGTCACCTCTTCTGAGGGACCAATCTTGTCACATTTTAAAAATATGTTCTAAAAGTACAGTTTCCTTCTGTGTCTCTGTAGAGTCTGAATTTTTTCTCCATTCCCCATCATTTATGTTATCTGCTCAGATTCTCAAAATAATCCCATAAAATAGATCAAGGTGGTGACATCTTATCATTGAGGTCACTAAGGAACAGAGATTTATCGATTTGCCAAAGTTGCACAGATAATAAGAAGTAAAAATGCTACAATAACAGGGTTTTTTGTTTGTTCATTTGAGTTTTGTCCTTTTTTTGCTTGTAATTCAGGAGGCTTTTCAAGCATTATTTCATTAACCCCATTAAAATAAAAACATCATCAGTGAACTATTTCATATATACCCTTTCTACACTCCTTGGAGATGTAGCAAGCTTTTTGCTTTGTCAGTACAGTCAGTACAGTCAGAAAACTACTCATTTCCTAGTGTCTCATCCTATCTCAAGCAGTGCTTCTGCCCTTCAGATGGTTAAAGGCACCCTTCCCTTGATCCTTTCCACTATTACTTTTTTCTGGATCCAAAAATAGCAAAATTGCCACATTAAAAGACATGTATGACCTATGTTTTGGTACAAATCAGTGAAAAAAATTTTCCATTCATTTTCTGAGGCATATTGTAGGCAGAAGAACCTTAAGGACTTGGGATTTCTCAGAAAAACAATTACCACCTGTTCACCACTTGCTGAGCCCCAGTTTTCCTTTTCTTTCATCCTAGTCGCTAAGCCTGGAAAGTTATTCAGCATCTTCCTACCCTAAAATCCCACACAGACTCAATGCCCATCTTGCCTGCCTCCTTCTCTATTATTCATTCTTTAAACTTCTAAAATGATTCCTTTATTTCTCCTGTAGCACATCACTTCAAACCTGTTTAGTTAGCACTTTTTGAATTCTTGACTACTCCATTTTCAGTTAGGTACCCTCCCTTAGTGAAAGAATAAAGAGAAAATGGAAAATTATTTGCAATTAACACAGGTATTCAATCTGTAAGAACAGCCATTCTAGTATTAAGGCAAAGAAGAGTTTTGTTTAATGAGATAAACATGACATCTTCTATATCTACAAGGATCTAGTTCACTGTGAAATTGCTGACACAATTCCTAATTATTCCCTCTTGCTCATATGATCATTTTCCTCATCTTTCTTCTTCCTTCACAATATCAGTTCATGACTTTTATGGCCAAACCAAATTGAGAGAAAGTTTTTCTGAAATAAAGATGGATTATTATGCGAGGGCCATAGCCTGGTTTAAGCTCCACTCTGAATTGAAGGAGGGGAGAGATTTGGAAGCTTAAAAGGAAATGACTGTTCCTTCTCCTTAAGAGATATGGATGGAAAGGAATCTCTTCTTGGACTATCAAGTAAAGGTCGATGAGCCCCCCTACCCCTCAGGATCTGAGAGAAGATGGTAGAAAGCTACACTGTCTTCCCAGTCTGATGCTCTGCCTGCTGCTCTCAAGTTATTATCATTCACTCTTGTTGGGAGCTGACTATCTCAGTGGGTACTTTCAAGAGGGAAAAGATCTCAAGAAGTTGATCACAACTTGCAGTTCTGGTGTGGGTCCCATAAAGTCTCAAAAAACATGTAGGTCATTTAGTGACTGTAAATTTCCGTGATTAGTTCAACAGATGCTTATTGAGTACCTACATTTTTTTTCAATCATTCAACTAATATTTAGTAATCATCTGCACCAGACTCTATTTTAGGAGCCTTAGTAAATATAATAAATAAGATGAGACCCTGCTTTGGAGGAAACTCATTTAATTGGAAGCAAAATTACATAAAAAAATGAAGACTGTTACAAAAAAAAAATGGCCCAAATGAAGTCCTTCTTACTAGGGCTCTCCAAGATTTAAAACCTAACCTAATTATAGTTTCAGCCTCTCCCAAAAGTGGAATTTTAAACCAATCAATCTGGAGTTTCCTAGAGAGCACTAGTGAGGTAATCTACATGATATCACCCCTTGACTGTACTTTACTTGAAATAATCTCCCTTTTCTTTTGCTAATAACCTTGCACCACCTTCTTTCCTACTCTAAAAACTTCCATTCTGTGCAGGCCCTTACAGAGTTTTTCTATTTGCTAAATGGAATACTGTTCCATTCATAAATGTTTGATGAAACCAATTAGATTTCTAAATTTATTCAAAGTTTTGGGGTTTTTTTAGCAACACTGTTAGAAGAAAAAGTCATGTGCCCTATAACTATCTAAACAAATGACATTGGGAGCAAAGATGGGAGGTCAAAAGAGGGAGATCACACTCAGATCAGCAAACCAGGATGGCTTCATAGAACATGGAATTTAAGATGATCCTTGAAACCAGGTAGGAATTTGATTGAGAAAGGGAAGGAAGAACATCCAAGATAGTAAACTACATAAAGGTGTAGAACTAAAGATTTGTAAAATGGAGTGTGAGTGTTACAGGGCAGGGAGAGGGCACCCCCGAAACCACAGACCTGCCCTGTTCTAAATGGGTTCTGCCATCCACTGCATCAATACAAAACATATAGGACCGTTTGTAGAAACAGACTTTAATACAACTAGAAAGGACAGGGAAGATGAAGAATATATTTTCTAAGTCAAGCACCCAATGCTAACCAACTCCTCGTAGGTACAAGTCCACTCAAACAGGATTGGCCCAAAGCAAGTCTCGAAAGCCTGCCACAAGTCTAGAACAGCTTTTGGCAGGGACCCACACATAAGGGTCAGAAACAGCCAGACAATTCTGGGAGGAACCAAAATACCTTTCAGCAGGGACCCATACAAAAGGGTCGGAAACAGAGTAGAGACCAATAGCACAGATAAAGCACAGGAGAAGTCAGTCTATGTGCACTATACTTGTAGATTAGAACCCTAATAGCCGATGAAAGCTGTTACAAAACATTTTTAATACTGGTAGAGGGTTCCTGAGTAAAACTAAGTGATTTTTTTTTTTTAGTCCAGTATAACCTGGCTTAAGTTATTTACTTAATAAATGAAGTAGAGGAATGAAAACTTGCCATGTTTTCCTAAATAAAATTTGGGTAAGGTAAGCAGTAATGATTAGAGTTTTTTTTCTGATTGAAAGGAACTCAGAGGGCTCTGTAAAAAGTGTACTAAGCATGACTAACGGGGCACAGAAGATGGGTGCAAAGATCGAGCTCCTCATTTTATTTGTAATACTCACAGAGGAAACGCACCGAGCTGTCAGACACTGGCGCTTCTGGAATCTCTTGTCCTTCACAGACATTAGCTGTAAAAGTACTCTGACCCTGCCAGTTAACCAGGGCCATTAAATGAGCATCTTATTAGCGTAAATTACTATGATGGTTAGAAATTTTATGAATCCTGTGCAACCCTATAGACTTTCATATTCTGAAAACATTCTATTTACAAAATAACTGTACAGAAGCACTATGCACACAGTGTGGGAAGGGGGGGAGGAGAAAAGTTGGGGAAGTCTTCTAGGAGAAGTAGATGATGACTTTGACATCTAAGAGATTAGATGGAGATATAGGGAGGGCGTCCTAAGCATAGAGAGGAGCAGGTAAAGGTAGCAAGAGGGAATTTGATCGAATCAAGAAATGTCAGCAGATCTGGAGGATAGAAAGCAGAAGAGGGTTAGAGGAAAAGAATGCCCGTAGGTAAGGTATGTTAAGATATTTAGTTCTTACCCCAAAGACAATAGGAATCATCAGAGCATTTAAACAAAGGATTAGAGCAGAATTTCCCTTTAGAAAAATTACTCTAGCAGCTGGATGAAAGAGATGAGCGTTAGGTAGGTGAACTGAAGGCAGACACCAGTCAACATCAAATTCCACTTGGGCAGCCAGTGCAAGGCAGGTCTGGATCATAACATAGTAACTAAACTTTGTTTAACAGAACAGAACTTTGAACTGTCTGGTTATGTCATTAAGGCTTCTCACCACCATTTGTCAGAATATTGCTCAAGCCAATTTTTTTTTAACCAAAAGGCTGAGAAATAAGAATACACATACATTGAGGAAATTTTACTTTAACTTTCCTGAGAGTGGGAAACCAACCTCTTGCAAAGTTCAGCACATTCCTCAAAACTGCTCTCACTTTCCTGCCTGGCTAAGTCAGGCTGTAAATGATCTGTTGCTAAGACAACTCCATACAAGGCCCTCCTCACTGTGATGCCCTGTGCTGAGCTCTCTGGATAACCCCCTTGGGACTGTTTGGAAAAATTACAAACTAGAACTAGAAATGGCACTTCTTCACTTTTCTTTCGCAGCAATTTGACTTAGATTTCCTTTTCCATTGATCAGTTTATTTCTGTTATCAGTTTCTCCAGCCCCAAACTCTCTTTTCTCTGAAACAGGGTTTTTCAGTTAGATTAAATTTTATTTTCTGACCTGACTTACTATGATTTTATATGTTTGAAACCTATCTAAGAAAGGAGTGAAAAGAGAGGGAAGGAAGATGAATCTGTTCTAATACAAGTCACTCAGGAATTGGTGCGATGAAGCATCAAAGTGCCAACACTAAAGGCATTTCCTTGTTAAAAATTATGCCACCGTGTATCAATATGTGCTCTTGGATTTCAGAAAGGTATTTGGTAAGTTTCAGGATAAGGATTAAGGACCAAGGTGAAGAAATGGAGACTAGATAAGGCTATGTGGCTGTCATGATTCAGTCTGAAAATACTGAAAGGTTGTTGATTAATGAATCACTAACATTTTGTAGGAAGGCCTATGATTGAATAAAACATAAGCACTTTCCAAGTAGAAGCTTATATTTTTGTAGTAAAGATTGACCATGTTACCAGAAGGTTGGAACTCAGTCAGGGAACCAAAACTATTACCAAGGATGCCTACAGACCCCAAACTGTTAAGGCAAAAAAACCTCATGTTGCCTGTTCTAAGATCTATGCCAACTGCATGCATCAAGGCAAAGTAATTAACCTCTAATGTGCTCAAAGACTTCTAATTGATGAAAAGTTCAAAGACCACTGAGAGAGAAAAAGAAGAGGAAGTATTTCAAAATACAAACTCTTGATCAAACTCTAAAATTACCCATCCCTTCATGGGAACCAGTTCAGCCTCATAGCCAGGGTCTACAGCTAAGCAGCCACAGCTCAAAAGCAGAACTACCAAGAGAGCAACTCCAAGGCTCATACTGACAAGAATGCCAGCAGGGCCCAAGGTACTGAGGAGAGAGCAGGGTTCCAAATGTACAAGCTTAGTCCCCCAGAGGGCCAAGATGGCTGCCATTGTCTCTAAAGAGATCCAGGTCCAAAGCGCTGTAGCTACAAAGAGCAAAGACCAGGAGAAACCTGCCCTCCTGTCTTCTCTTCCTTCTCCCCCTTCCACAACAGTTGTGCTGCTACTTCTTCCTTCCCAGCAGCCCCTTTCAGGAAGTCTAGTTCATGGCCTGCTGGGGTTGTAATGCAAGGTGTCTGAGATGTCAGTGGTGTGGAAATGGGGTTGGAGTCCAGAAAGATGTGGGCCTCACCTTGTTAGCCCCCTTTCTTTTTGTGTTGATTTCTAGTTTGTTACCATTGTGATCAGAGAAGATACTTGATGTTATTTCATTATTCATGAAGGCATTGACACTTGTTTTGTGACCCAACATGTAGTCTATTCTTAAGAATGTTCCATGTACACTTGAGAAAAATGTGAACTCAGTTTGGGGGGAGGGATACAGTGCCCTCTAAGTGACTATTAAGACCACCTACTCTAATTCCTTGTTTAAGACTGTTGTTCCTTTGTTGATTTTTTCTGTTTGGTTGTTCTATCTATCATTTGTAAATGGGGTGTTGAGGTCTCCTACTATTATCCTGTTACTCTCAATGTCTGTTTTTAGGTTTCTTAAGAAATGTTTTATATATTTTAATGCTCCTTCATTTGGTGCATATATATTGGTGAGTATTGTGTCTTCCTGATGTACTGAACCCTTAATCATTATATAATGTCCATTCCTGTCTCTTGTTCTTTTTTTAGCTAGAAGTCTATTTTATCATATATTTTTCTCCTTTTTATATGCCATTTGCTCATAGGATTGTTTTCCAATTTCTTATTTTGAGTCTATGTTTATCTTTGGAGTGCAGTTAGGTCTTCTGGAAATAGCAGACTGTTCGGTTTTGCTTACTGATCTAACCAGTCATTCCATGATTTTTGATTAGCAAATTCAACCCATTAACATTAAGAGTGATTATTGATATATGCTACTGCCATTTTGTGTTGGTTGGTTCTATCTATTTATTCCTTGTTCAATTTTTGTGGACTTTCTTCTCTTAAATTTAGATAGGTGAGCTCCTTTCAACATTTCTTGTAATGTTGGCACACTACTGCATTTTTTTGTTTGTCTGAGAAGGTATTTATTTCACCCTCAAATCTGAGAGTTGCCAGATACTGTTCTTGCCTTTAGAGTGCTGAAAAGTCTGATGAAAGCCTGCTGGGAGTACCTTTATAAGTTACCTTCATTTGCCCTTCAATATTTTCTTTGTATTGAAATCTTGGTAGTTTCATTACTATGTGTCTGATATAGGTCTCACTGCAGTTATATAACCAGGTATTCTTTCAGTTTCATGGATTAGTACATTTAGTTCCTTACCCAGATTTTGGAAGTTTTCCTCCATTATTTCTTTGAATAAGTTTTGTATCGTTCCCCCTGCCTTTTCCGTTCTGGCATACCCATTATCTTTATGTTTATTATCTAAGGCAGTTGGATAATTTTTGATTTGCTTTCTACATTTTTTTTAACATCATATTTCCCCTCTTCTTCCACCTTGGTCCTTTGTGTTTTACTGTCTTTGTGGTCTCTGATTCAGTACTCCATTTGGTTTATTTGGCTTCCATACCTTTATCCCAAATTCTTTTTTTAAGATTTATTTATTTATGCATACAAGCTGGGGTACAGGCCAGAGGCATGGGGCAGCGAGAGGGTTCACCAGAGACAGAGTGGGGAGCAGAACAGGCAGATTGACGGAAATACACTGCTGAGGGGAGCAGCAGGCAAGGCAGGAAAGGTCTGCAGCGCCATGTGTGAATCTCCCCGGCAGGGCATTGAACTCACATGGTCACTGCCGGCAGCTCTACAGCGCAGTGCTTAACTGCTGCGCCACCAGGGAGGCTCAATCCCAAATTCTTAATCTCATTTATTGAGCCTTTTAGATTCTGAATTGCTGGTATTTATTTATTTAAAACTTCAATTTGTACCTTCTGTTAATTAAATTTTCTTCTGAGCGCATTCATTTGCTTTTCTGAATTTTCTTATATTTCTTTGATTAGCTTTTCTGATCTCTCTTCTATACTTATACACTTTCCTTTCTGATTTTCTTGCATTGCTTTGTGTTTCTTTATTATACCAATTTTAAATTCTATCTAATAGATATAATCTTCCATGTCTTTGTGGTTGAATTCTGGAGAATTGTGCTCTCCTTCATATGTTGTATTTCCTTGAGATTTTGAGTTGCCATGTGTTATATTGTTTGTTTACTTATTTTATTACTTTAAATACAATTTACTATATTAAGTAAAATTTAATGTGTCTATAGCAGTAACTTGGAGAGTTGAACAACTTTTATTTTTCTTACAGGTGGTATTGTGTTTTAATTTGAATTGATTTAACTTTTTTGGCTTTTGCAGATTCTGTAGCTACTGAGATATGCTTTTGTAGTTGCTCATTCAGTAGTTGGTGAGATGACCTGGGGAGGCGGGGTGTCCAATCACTGGTAGTAATGTGGTGGGGGGGGTGGTGGCTGGCTCATGTTTATTGTACTCTGATAGCCCTTCTCTCTTAAAATTCTAGATCTTGGAAGTCTCTGCATTGCTAATACACTTCACAATGTTGATACCTGTCCCAAGTGGTTGATTTCTGTTCTTTTCCTTAGCATATATCTGTCTGCATGAATTACTGCATTCCTCCATCTCTGTTTCCCTCTCCAAAAGTAAATATCTCTGCACTATTTCAGCTCTTCCTCTCCCCAGTGCCCCTGGCTGAGCTGGCAACCCTGCCATCCTATCCCCTGCATGGACCACAGTCTGCATGTCTTTTTTCATCTACCTCCTGTTGAATTGTGAATCTCCTCAATGTCTCCACTGTGCAGTGTGTGCTTGTCTCTGATGTCCAAGGGACACTTCATTTTCATTCCAATCTAAGGAATTCTCTTGTCTAGTGTCTTCTGGTTAACTGTTAGATGTTCCTCTCAAGAGTGAAGCAAAAAACCTCTTCTGTCTCCCTCTTGGTGACATTCTCCTAAATATATAAATTTAATAAGGCTTTTACACCATTCTTGCACCTAGTAGATACTTCTATTAGTTTCCAATTGTTACTGTAAGAAATACTCAGTACCCTAAATCATCACAATTTTATTATCTTATAGTTGTGGTGATCAGAAGGCTGAAATGGATTCACTAAGCTAAAGTGAAGATATCAGCAGGACTGTTTCCTTCTAGAGGCTCTCAGGAAGAATGTTTTCTTACCTTCTCTAGCTTCTAGAGGCCACCCATATTCCTTGGTTTGTGGCCTGTTCCTCTAAATCAAAGTCAGCAATGTCAGGCATTGTCATTCTCACACTGCCATCTGTCTGTTTCTCTATTTCCTGCCTCTCTCTTAAGGCCTTTTGTGATTATGTTAGGTCCACATAGATAATCTAGGGTGATCTCCCAATCACAAGGTTATCTGAATACCATCTGCAAAATCAAATCCCCTCTGCCATTGTATTAATCAGGCAGGGCTTCCAAAAACAGATTGGGTGACTTAAAAAACATAAATTTATTTTTTCTTGGCTCTGGAGGCTGAAGTCCAAGATCAAGGTAGTGGCTGCATTAGTTTGACCTCTCTTCCTGCCTTGTGGACAACCACCTTTTTGCTGTGTGCTCACAAAACCTTCCCTCTCTACACCCACACACTCTTAGTGTTGCTTCCACTTTATAAAAGGACACATATCCTATCAGGTTAAGGTCTCCTATTATGGCCTCATTTAAGCTTAATTACCTCCATAAAGGCA
Source organism: Scalopus aquaticus (assembly GCA_004024925.1). Taxonomy (NCBI): domain Eukaryota; kingdom Metazoa; phylum Chordata; class Mammalia; order Eulipotyphla; family Talpidae; genus Scalopus; species Scalopus aquaticus. The sequence continues at coordinate 67,171 of PVIJ01004112.1, read as the reverse complement.
CCCTGTCTGAATGAGTCAGTGTGACATTGAGTGACACTGAGGGTTAGGAATTCAAATATGAATTTTTAGGAGAACACAATTCAGACCATAACACCCAGGTAACCTAATATATTCCCTTATTTTAGGGATTAGGGCATACATATATTTGGGTGACATCTTTCTGCCTACTATAGCACTCAATAGACATTCATTGAATGAATGAATACATGAATTCTAAGGCAGGAATACTTGTAGGAAAACTCAGTCCTAAGGACTACTGCTACCCGTAGCTCTACCTGACCTCCCAAGGAAAGAGTCCTAGAAAATTAACTGTGGATGAATAAAAAGTCAACAGAGGAGAAATGGGAAAAATATTAACACCATATAGTCCAATACTTGATCTGCAAATAAAAAATTAAAACTCAGAAAGGTTAAATCACTTGTTACAGAACCTAGTTCCCCCAAACCTTTGTCTAGTACTGTGTCTGCTATAACAAACAACATTTGTCATAACATGAAGAGGTGCTGTCCCTTTAAGAGGTCCAAGATAAAAGAAGCAAAACTATAATTAAGAAACAGAAGGAATCCATCTTATCAGACAAAAGCATCTCCTTTAAGGATTTGAAAGCAAACTACACAGAAGCTCTAAGTATGGAGAACTTAGACAAGGACAGGAGTCTCTGTTTCCCCATCTACACTGCAGGATAAAAACAATTTCTACTTCAAAAAAATTATTGACAATTTAAAAAAATTATGTGCTTAGGATAGGTTATTGTTTTTTTCAGTTTTGTTTTGCTTTTATTTTCTTTAGCAGGCTGTTCTAGAGTAATAACAAGTAGGTAGCTAGTAGTAACAAGTAAGTAATATTACTATTAATACTATTACCAGCAACTTTGAATGCATTACTGTAAAACAACAATTAAATACCTACCCAGTGTTGGCACTGAACTGGTATCAGGATATAGGAGTAAATGAGAGAGTATCCAGCGCTATGTATTTCAGATTAGGCTGTGGGCCACAAGCCTAAATGCCTGTGATGGCCACACAGATGCTTATCTGCGTGTGAAGTGAGCCTGTTGAGCCCTGTAGCCGGAGAAGGGCCTATGTCCTGTGTACATGGAACAGTTTCTACTGCTTTCCAACCAATTTTTGTCATGTTGTATTTAGACCAGTGTTGTAATATAGTGTAGTGTTTCAGGGGAAGCCATAGATTTGGATATTTACATTTAAAATATCAAAAATTGTTTTACACTGGCAATTTCCATCAAATATATCTGTGAACCATAGTTGATCAATAGGCTACTAGTTTGCAGCGTCTAGTCTGAAATGAAGAATGGGCTTGATTGATTGACCAGTATATCTTAACATGGAATTCAGGATGGAATTTGGGAATCTGTGAACCTGAATGGAGGGGGAAATATTTCTTTATTTACATAACATAATTTATGCGTGTGTGTATATATATAGATATACATGCTCTCTCTTATCCATGCCTCTCTATATATTAGATGATAGAAAATGTATGCTTTTTTTTTACAAGCATCTAACAGAAATTTAACATCAACTTAGTTATGAATATCAACAACAGGCCACAGTAGTATTAAGAGTGCCTGTAACTATCACCCGCGGAAATCACAAATTTTTTTTTATATCACAACGCAGTGTTGCAGCATCTCAAAAGATCCTCTCTGCTTTCATAACTTTGAAAGATGGCCATTTGTAGATATATCCTAAATATTGTTTAACATATCAATAAAGAAGCATATATAAATATCATGTCATGAATTTTATTTTATTTTTATTTTTTTAAAGATTTATTTGTTTTTGCATACAAACTAGGGTGCAGGCCAGAGGTGTGGAGTGGTGAGACGGTTCACCAGAGACAGAGTGGGGAGCAGAACGGGCAGATTGACGGAAATACGCTGCTGAGGGGAGCAGCGGGTGAGGCAGGAGAGGTCTGCAGCGCCATGTGGGAATCTCCCCAGCAGGACATCCAGTTCGCCCCACTGCAGCCACCGACAGCTTCACAGTGCAGCGCTTAACCCATTGCACCACCAGGGAGGTCCTGATTTCATTTTAGTATTTTGATAACTGTATTTTATCGTACTTGGTTCATTTGCAGTGCTGCTTCATTTTATGAATTTACAAGTAATTATTCTGATGAGTATTCCATATGCATGCATGAACCACAAGAGGGTCTGTGGCACACATAGGGTGCACACACACAAACCCACACCCACACACACACCAAAACCAAATGAGGGGAGAGGAGGGGAAGGTAAGACAAAAGACCACTCCAAAACCAACACTCACAATTGCGCATCTTGGTTTCCTCTTTGATACAGTCTTAGTACTTGGCTGTGTGACGATTGTCAGTTCCTAACTATCACTGAGGCAGTGACATTAACTACTTTAGGTCTCTTAGTTACTGCAGTTAAGGCTAATTTCAACTACCAATAGTGACTGAGTCTTGGGAAAACCTGAAGTCCACTTTTGTTAATCTCTGTTATTGAAGTGGACAGCTTCAGAACTGCATTTTGTTCAGTAAATAGGTCACAGTGAACTTCAGCAGTATAGCTAGAGATGAAGGTTTGTTTGTTTTTTTTTTTTGTTTTGATCTTGCTGGCCCAAGAAGCTCTGATTGTTTGCTTGCTTTCCCAGTTAACCAAAACCTCTTCACTGGTGAATAATGGCTGGTTACTTTGCAGGTCTGGGAAATGTATTTGGCCTTTTCCCACTCTGGGCTGTCTGCTCTGTTTGCTGGGTTTTGCAAATCTGAGCTCAGTTGTGGGTTTATTTAGTTCCAGGAGACTGGGGTTGGCTTTTCACATTCCTAGGTCTCGTGTGTCTGAAGACCTTCAGTTTGGCTTTGCGAATGATCCTATGGTGTAACACTAGCTCCTGAATGGTAACATAAGTTTGGTAATAATAATAAAACAGAAATAGGGAGCTATCAGAGATTATTAGTACTGGCATTTAAATTAAACCATATTGCAACAAATCTGTTTCAAGGGTAATAATCTTAGTTTGGACAGAATTGAATTCAAGACCTCAACCTCGCTGGCATTTCCCACATCCACTTCCTCTAAATATGAAACTTTCCAGATATTCTTAAATGATACATACTCCCAACTAGTCTTCAGATAGTCCTCTAAAGCAAAATCATTCCTACCAAGCTCTGTTTTCAAATATTCTGATTTTTTTGGAGTCTCAGGTAGCTGAACTCCCAAGGTTATAAACCAGAAGGCCTCCATATCTGACTATAGTCCCCAAGGGCAGAAATGTTTCTTTCATTCATCGTGCTGTCTTTAGCCTAGTGCGTGTAAGGTGTTCAAAAATAGTAGGTGGTTTTGTAAATAAATGAATCAATGCAACACAAATTAAGTATAATTACAATGCTTACTGCAAATGTTATTGAAATAATTATTTGAGATACAACATGTAAAACATTCATAATTTCATAGGTCCTATCCAGGAGAATTAGTTTTACTAGTGTGATAAACCATGATTAACCTCATACCCTCCCTTCATGCTATATACAACGAGAAGTGCAGAAAACACATATGCCAATTCTAATAGCTTTCTGATTATATAAAACTTGTTTCTAAGCAAAAATATACAGTTGGCATGGATTTTTTGCAGTTATTCTTTTTCTTGTTTTGCTGCTCTATTTTAGGGGCCCAACTTCCAGAAGTCCAGGGCTCTTAAAAAATTTTTACATATTTGACATGATTTTAAAAGTATTTCCATCCTTTTACACTGAACATCTCATAGCATTACCTTCCCACCATCAACACTCATCCTTCCTATGTGCTACCCTGAAAAGCTACATGTATGTGAGTGTATTCTCAGCAGGCTACTACTAATATGATAGCTTTCTTGGGTGGTACAGATATCTTGTGTTAAGAGCAGACATTTCAGCGAGCTTGGCAAAATGATGGAAGAATATTGGCTTTTCAAGATCATTTCATATCATACCATATCAGCAGTTAATATCTTATCAGTATATAAGCCCAGCTCTAGTAATGTTTGCCAAGGCTTATTTTGCCTCTGCTTCACTCTGCTGCACTGAGAGACTTGGGCAGTCTCTGCCTTTGTCTCTGCATCTATGAAACTAAAGAGAGAGGCTGTAGCGCTTCAGATAATTTAGTCTTCTCTGCACCGTAAAGAGCAGTGATTCTGGGGTTGTCTGCTGTGTACTTTGTATGAAAATCAAACAGAAATCCCTAATAGATTTCTGCTGTTTCTTTTACCCTCATTTGGCATAAGAATCCTAAGGACAGTAGACTAATTTAGGAGTCAGTGTATACAGTTATGAGGACTACAATATGATCTTTGACAAATGACCAAGAGAACTATATATACCTTACTGAACTGGAAAGTATAAACTTCACAGTATGTTTTTATTTTCTGTGTTTTCAGCACCTTAGAAAGATTCTTATTACTTATTACTGTTACTGTTATTACTATTCACATAGTTGTATGCTAACCTGAGCTGAGTCTTTACCCTTATCAGGATCATCTTCCTCACTATATAATTAGAGGGAAAGCAATGTCTAAAGTCACATTTGTTATGGAGAAATTACTTGGTACATGAGATTTCTTTGCTTTACAAATAGAGCATGGACACCACAATATATCCTATTTTTATTTTATTGAAATAGTATTGCATTATAACATTCTACAAGCTTGAGGTGTTCATCATTGAGAAGTAACATGTGATACTTCCTATTTAATAATTACAAATGTGTTACACCCAAGATGAGTTCAGAAGCTGTTATCCAAGCACTCTGTGTCCTGCGTGGTATAGGCACATACACACATTTGTGCTCATGAGGGTAAAAACTGGTTGCATCAAAGAAACCTCATGTCACCACTGCCCCAAAAGGCTTAAAAAACAAGTCAGTCGATTTCTCGATCATGTACCAGTCTGAGGTGAGTATTTCCAGTTGGTAAGACTGCTGCATGGTGATCGTTCAGGAACCCAGAGTAAAAGTGGCTCAGTTATCTTCAATATCTGCCTGCCAGTGATAACCTAAATTCTATTTATGAACTTAAAAAATAGACTACAAATTGGTAAATTTATCATTTAGAAGTTTAAAACATGACCCATAAATTAACTTATCTCTTGACCCTAGAAATATGCCTTTTAAAAACGAAATTGTGGCATGGGAACTGTGATATAGCAGGCAAATCATTGACCAAACATACAAAATTCTCATACTTTAGTTGCATTGAGGGCCAAATAAATGAAGCTGAAGGCTGATTGCTATCTATGAGTTTTATAGTCAATAAAAAAGGAAAGGACTGAGAATAAAGGTTTATAGTCTGATGTCTCACATGTAGTCATGTCATATGTCAATGTCAGGCTGTCTTTTCTGTAGCAGGATCTAAACTTCAAAATATAAACAAATACCTAAATTCCTTTGTGTTCCATTTTTGTGGACACTGGGTTTTTGTTCTGAACAAAAATAAAGTCTTTTCTTTTTCTCAAAAGTAGTGACTTTAAATTCACCAAAGAGGAAAAATAAAAAGACAGCAACGTGTTTGTATGTGCCAGGAGACAGTGGTGACTGTTTTTATTTTTATAGTGCATTGTAAAAGACATTTAACCAAAAAAGTTTGAGAGGCTGCTAGGAATAAAGTGTGTTGAAAAGTCTCGGTCTCCTTTTTAAAAAATGATTTGAAGGATGGTCAGTATCCATCTCTGGAGGGGTAAATAGAGTCAAGACAAGTAGTCAGCTTATAAAAGATCATATTTTCCCAAACCCAGAAAATAAAGAAGATATGTTATTCTCATTTAGAGATTGCAAGGTTGTTTACTGCCACACACAGTCAAGATATTCTATTGGACAGAATGATCACATGATTTCTCTGTTGGGCCTCATCTCTTGGGATAGTAGACCCACAGCAGCTGAGCAAACACACTGCAGTTATGTGTAGCCCAAGACCACCGCAAGCACTGCTGGAGGAGGGGAGGCAGCCACCCTGTGGAATCTGAGGGAGTGACTTCTGAGAAAGAGTTGGTCAGAGGGGGTGTTTCAGAAGCTGTTGTGGACTCTGTGGAGAACTCCAGACTCCCAGACCATTTTCACCATCCCCGCCCTGCTTCCACCCCATCAGGTTAAGTCTGGGGTCTCCAGCCTGACACTGTCAGACAGCCAAGGGCACTGGGTGCTAAGTCCCAGAAAATGGCCTCTCAGCCCTCCCACGGCTATCCCACAGTAGTTTTGGCCCACATCATTTCCTGCTACATTTCCTTTCTCCGTTGCCATGTAGAAAAGTGTGATGGGGCATGAAAAATAGTATCGCAAGCCAAACAATACACTCTATTTAAAAAGACTGGTCTGCTGTCCTTAAATAAAAAATAATTTTGCTTGTAATTTCCAATGCCAGGCTACAAACTTGCAAGAAACCCAAAAGACCACAGGATGGGGTGGTATAGACTACAGTGTGATGGAGAACAGAAAAAAGAGCTAACCCAAGAGCCTGGGAAAAGGTCCCTAACTAGAATGTGCAGCTCTGATGTTGGACCTTGATGGCATTCGCTTCTAGTCAAGGTCTGTCTGTGACACAAAAGCCTGAGGTGAGGTTAGTTATACATATAGACCCTGCTTATATTAAGTCTGTAAGATTAATTATACCAAAGAACAATTTTTAACTTGTAGTACTAAGGACAGTCTGATATCTTGTAGCAGATTTGATAACAGAAATAGTTGCAAGGCAAGATTATACAAATATATAAATATGTTATTAATGCAAAATATTCTTGGCAGGTAATTCAACTGGAAAAGATTCATCCTCTTCCCTAGCATGTGATTTGCATGTGTGCACACACATAATGAGCACTCCAGGGAGGACTGAGAAGAGAAAGATGAGTGAGGAAAAACAACAAAGGAAAAAGTGGGGCTGAGCTGGAAATCAAAACAAACTTACAGCTGAAATGATGTGATTAATAAAGTAGCCAAGGAATGGCCCTCAAACATCAAAGCAATGCAAGAAGAGATTCGTTTTCCAACGCTCCATGTAGAATAAGGGAATCATTTCACAGTACGAATTACCACAATATACACAACACTGGTCTTCCTTTCTAGTTTCCAGTCATAACAAGAATTACTTAAAATATATACAGAGTGAAGGAAACAATTTTGGTATTGAATATTGAGAATTTAAGAAGAGAGAAGGTATTTCCTCCAGAGACTGAAACTCTACCCATACTACATACATATATATAACAGAACATATGTATTACACAGTATATATTACAGAATATACGTATACTGTGATTTTATACAAATTTTTTTTCTCCTTTACCTTATAAGCCTGAAATAATTTAATCTTGCAAAGTTTGTAGAAAATGGAGTATAAACATTCACATTATTAACATTTTAACGGAGATAAAAGAACAAGAACAAAAATTTCAACAGAGGCATGTTTGTCAAGAAAAGATCTCCTGAGTGAATTTCATAATGGCTTGGAAAAGAGAGTAGGGTGTCTTCTATGTAGATGTTTGGTAAGTTATAGGCTAAATTTTAAATCCATTTTATTATAACAGCAAGTCTCATTAAGCATTATCATTATGTGCTGTTAAGTTAAATACAATCAGTTTAGCAAAATCATAAAATGACTCGTCATTCTTTCACATCAGGAAAATCTAGTGGTTACCGCCTTAACCAAATGATCAAATATAGCATCCCCAGTAATTGGACTCAAAGTCCTGATGTGACTCTTGGCATGATGCTATGGAAGAATAGTATTCTCACTAAAATATTTGAACTGAATATAATCACAAGAAAACAACCAAACAAGTCCAATTATGAACATTCTCAAAGTAATTGTCTCTGACTCTTTGAAATGGTGCTGTGAAAGACAAAGAGGAAAGGGCTCTATTCCTGATTAAAGAGACATAACTATAAGGAAACCAAATAGAAGAGACACTCAGCGGGCGGGGCGGGGGGGGGCGGTTAGGGGGAGGGGAGGATAAGGGCACAAAATGGAATAGAAAAGAACACAAGGGACCACAGAGATGGATCACGAATGAATTGGTGATGGGTTACCCAAGGGGAATACAAAATGTGAAAGACATAAATAACAATTTAAAAAATATATATATATAAAAGACATGACAACCATATGTAATGTGTAATTTTTTATTGAATTCTGAATTAGAAATAACTGCAATGAGAATATTTTGGGGACAACTGGGGAAATATGAGCGTTTACTCAATATTAGATATTATTGAATCAAAATTAAATTTCCTGGGTGGTTTTGTAAGAGACCATCTTCATTCTTAAGAAATACATGTTGAACTGTTTGGGGGTAAGGTCATGTCTGAACACTGTTTTCAAATACACTTATAGGGGTGTGTGTGTGTGTGTGTGTGTGCTTGTGTGTGTGTGTGTGTGCTTGTGTGTGTGTGTGTGTGTGTGTGTGTGTGGAGAGAGTGCGGAAAGGGAAAAGCAATGTTGCAAAATGTTAAGAATTGATGAATCCATGTAATGATTATATTGCACTATTCTTTCAACTTTTGGTGTACTTGAAATCGAGGATGACAGAGTTATTAAATAGAAGACGAGGGATATTTTAATGAAGAAGGAAAGAAAGAATTATAATACCTTTATTTTATGATCTTTAATATACTCATGAATTTATGCACAAATGGTTAAAAAAGAAAGACAATCAGATATTGTATGCCTTTTAAAAGTCCACACCACTGTTATAAAGTAGTTTGAACAAAAAAGCATCAAATCTGATACTTACCAATCCCCCCAGGTAGGCTGTTCCCAAACATCAGCAGAATTAGAATCAGCTGGAAGCTTGTTAAACCACAGATTGGTGGACCACAAACCCACAGTTTCTGATTCCATATGCCTGGGGGTAAGGTTCAATACTTTCCATATCCAGCAAGTTCTCTGATGATGCAAGCTATGGTTCTGGACCACCCTTTGAAAACAACCTCTCTAATTTAACATTCTAATTTACAGGAAATACAAATGACAGAGGGACATGTCAACTAATACCAGCGGGATGCTATCAACAAAACCAGACTGCATGTAAGTAAAGGGAAAAACTCTTTCTTAATAAACAAGTTGCAATTTAAATAAAAACAAAAGGGAAACCTATGGGTTAAAAGAGATTTAAAAGATGCACCAATCCATTGAAGTACATAACATTTTACTTGGATTCTTGTTTAACTGATTTCAAAGAATTTGCTACATTTTTGAGACAATTAAAAATGACCACTAATTAGATAAATTGTTCATTTCTTAGGTATGTTGGTAGTTTTTTTTAAATAGGAAATATTTACAGATGAGAAAAGTTAAGGGAAAAAGCAAAAACTAAAGACGACAAATCTAAAATTCTTGATCAATTTACTGATTTTTATTTTCCAGCAAGAATATTTTTTATCCTCTTTTATTCCATCTTAGTGTTTCTGTCCAGCTTTTTAAAATCCTCCTTTTGCCTGCCGATGACTCAATTTTTAGAAATCTGAAATGCCATCAGTTATTTGTACATGTCAGTGCTAACAAAAGTAATTTCTAAATCCAAGGTATGACATATTGATGTCCTCATTATGTTGACATTTGAAACATACTCATTCAATGTAAGTTCTAGTTTATTACAGACAAAAATATAAAAAATAGTTTTGTTTTGTGGTGGAAATATATAGGGAGAGAATATAATGAATGTCTAGATGAAGGAGCAAAAATTAAAATCTATGCATTGACCACACAGTTTAAGAAATTGGACATTACTTGTATCCTAGAAGATCCCTGTATGCTCCTCATTGTCCCCCTTAACCACTATGCAGAATTTTGTCCTATTTATTCCTTTGCTGTACTGTAAACTATTATATAGCTTTGTCTGGTTTGATGTTTTTGTAAATAAAATCATGCCATATGCATTCCTGTTATTGTTACACGTTTTTAAAATTCAGCCATATTATGCACACATTTTCCTGACTGTGTAGATAATATTTATCAGCTTTTGCATTGATGAATGTTTTAACTCTTCCTTTCCAGAGTTAAATTTTATTTGATTGCACCTTTACCTCTCTTACAAAGTTATACTAAAATGGCACTGGAGTTTGAATTTTTCAGTCAGTTCTTCATGATCTCTATGGAATGACTCCAGTGTTTCCCATTAATGCAAGTGCTGGCTTTGGGCTAAAACATATTTATATCATGTGAAGAAAATATCTATCTATTATTATTAAATTAAATGTGTTTTTTTGTGAAAAATAATTGATGAATTTTGTCAGGTGCCTGTTTAGCCTTTATGGAGATGATCATGTGATTCTTCTAATTACATTCACATGTAAATGAACAATGGAGAGATTGTTCTGAGAAATATATTAGTGGTGATTTAATCATGGCACAAATATCAGAGAGTGTAATTGCATAAACCTAGGTGGTATTTAGACAACTACACACCTACGATACACACCTAGCCTTTTGGGATCACTGCTGAATATGGGGTTTGCCATTAACCAAAATGTGGTTAAGCAACACATGTAGTTCTCCCAATTTAATCATTTTTAAATATAGAAGTGCCATTGATTTATGGAATGGACTCCCCTTGCTCGTGAGGCCCTAACTCTTAAAATTTGTTACTAGAGTTTGTTTCAAAATTTAGTATCAATATTGCAAGTGAAATTGGTTGACAGGACTTTTCTTTTTTTTTTTTTTTTTTACAATAGGTCAGATTTGGGACTCAATAACATTTACTTCATAAAAATAATTTGGAATAGTACTTTTTAAAATATACTGTGAGCTCTTGAAATAGCTTTAGCGTCATTATCCTTTAAAGTTTTGTTATAATTTTTCATGAACCTAAAGCTTTTCTTTATTACTTTTCTATTTCTTCAGAACATTATTTGGTTTAGATTTTAATATATCTTCTGATGTTAGTTTTTTTTTTTTAAGATTTATTTATTTATTTTAATTTATACATACAAGCTGGGGTACAGGCCAGAGGCGTGGGGCGGCGAGAGGGTTCACCAGAGACGGAGCGGGCAGCAGAACAGGCAGATCAGAAATACACTGCTGAGGGGAGCAGCGGACGAGGCAGGAGAGGTCTGCCTCGCCATGTGGGATTCTCCCCAGCCGGGCGTCGAACTCGCGTCGCCACTGCCGACAGCTCCACAGCGCAGCGCCTAACCGCTGCGCCACCGGGGAGGCCCTGATGTTAGTTTTGATGTACTGTATTTTCCTTAGTAAAATTTACTCTGTTCATCCATATTTTCAAATACATCTCAGAGCTGAATGAAGTGTTCTCTTATGATTATCTTAATTTCCTTTATTCTGGATTATTTCTTTTTTTGTTTGTTTTGTGCTCTCTTTCGGTGAACTTCTCATGTTTTATCGACCCCATTATTAAAGCACTTTTTTGTATTTCTTTATTTTCTGTGTTTTAAATTACTTATTATTTTGATAAGAATTCCTTCCCACGTACTGTATTTCATTTTTCACTTTCTTTAGCCAGGTGCTAAAACTTTTTTAATTATTCACTCTTTGAATTCTTCTAATAAAATTACTTGGAGCTATTGAGTAGTAGGCTTTTTGAGATAGGCTGCTTTATTTCTGTTCCGAATGTCTGCATATCTAGTGTTCTCATTATTGTTCCTTTGTAGAAACTTTGTTGTTTTATTGAATAATTTGGATACTTTGTTGACCCAGAAGTTGCTTAAAAGAAAATGTTTTAAATACTGGTTATAAGGAAAGTTTTTCAGTAGTTTATAATTTTTTATCATTGTCCCATATAGTGTTACAGTGTTTCTACATTTTGGAGTTTATTGAATTTTTTGTTTTATATGATATAGCAAAGAGTCAATTATGGGTATATATATTTTAAAAGTAATTAAAATATTTCTATTTTCAGAGTACAGGTTTGCCATATATGTGCATATATATCAGATCCACCTTGTAAACTGTTTTTTTCAGTTCTTTATATATTTGCATATATATTTTTCTTTTTTTCATTGTTATTTATGTCTTTACATTTTGTATTCCCCTTGGGTAATGCACCACCTATTCACCCATGACCCATCATCATGGTCCTTTGTGCCCTTTTCTACCCCATTTTGAGCCCTTATCCTCTCCCTCCCTCTCTGGGTGTCTCTCTCATATTTGGTTCCCCTATATCCCTGTTAAAAGTGAAACCATTTGATATTTTTCTCTTTCTTTCTGGGTTATTTTGCTGAGCATGATTCCTTCTAGTTCCATCCATGTTGCTGCAAATTGCATGTGTTTATCATTTTTGAATGCTGAATAGTATTCCATTGTGTATATGTCCCATATCTTCTTGATCCAGTCATCTATTTTTGAGCATCTGGGTTGTTTCCATACCTTAGCTATTGTAAGCAGTGCTGCATATATTTGCATACATATTTTTCATCCATTTGACTGGTCATTAACTGCTTCTCCCTTTTCATGCCCATGACAAAAATATCTACCTACCACCTTCGGGTTAGCTATGGCCATGTGGATTGCTTTGTATAATGAAATGTGAGCAAAGCAATACACATCATTTCCAGATAAAACCTTTTATTGCAGGTGCATTATTTATCATGTTTCTGTACACTTATCAAAATACCTAAAAGGAAACATTCAGAAAGGACATCCCCTTATTTTGCATCTCTCTGTGAAAAAGACATAGAGAACCTGCCCCTGCTAACCCATGATGGACATGTAGTATGAACAAGAAATACATCTTTGTAAAGTTGCTGAGACTTAGGAATTGCTGTATAGCAGACATGAAATAACAAAAGCAAGAAAAAAAGCATCTTTTCTCTAGTTTTCTCTTTTGAACAGGGAAACTCCCTTAATATTCCAGTAGAAGGTCCTTTTTACCTCATTGACTAGAAATGTGTCACATGCCCATTTCTGGAGCAACCAATAGCAAAACAAATGGAATTTTCATGATTGGCATAAATGAATGATCTGGGATGAAATGAACATCAGGGTGTCAACCACAATGACTCCTGTTAATAGCAAATCTTTCTATTAATATGTATGGATATTCAGGAATCATTGTTTTTAAATACTTACAATAAATAGGCTATAGAGTTATATTGATAAATACAAGACATAATCTGCTTTTACCATCCCTAAATCATTAATTTTGACCAAATTCTGAATTTAAAAATTTTTGGTTTCTTTGGGAATAGGTTTACATTGGTATCTCTTTTCTTGGACCTTTTATTTTCAGAAATAACCACTTACATGTTTTCAGTAAAGTCAGAGAAAGTTTAAAATACATAATATAATAATCCAGGGTAAGCAATGATCTGAGTATATTTGTATATTGACAAATATATATTTGTATATTGCCTAATATTTGCCTGTTTGTATATTGCAGCAAATATCAACCAAGTTCCTATGCTTTCTGACTGACAGCTCAGCTAAGTTTGGACCTTTTGTTTTACTTAGCTGAAATATTTATTCTTGTCTAGACATCAATCAATTACTGTGTATGTTATCTCCTTGGCAGCTACTGCTCCTGCTCAATATATTTGTGTGTAACAAATGGAAGATGATGTAATGTTACTGTGAAGTTTTCCTAAGTTAATGATCTGAGATTTGAATTGAATTTTAATAGTAGTTAAAATTATTTAAATTTTTAATTTAAATTAGTTAGAAATGTTCTATTTTCCAAAGTGCAGTAAGGGTATATAAATATGTAAACTTTTTTCATTAGAGATATAGTCTCCTTCAATAAAATCTAATTCAGAGATTTTTTTGAGCATTTTAGGGCAATGAATTCCTATTAGAATCTAACAAACAGCTGGAAGAAATCAATCATTTCCAAAACAGATTATAAGCTCTATAAGACCAAAAAAATAAAAGATAAAAATCAAATCTCAAAACCATAATATCTGGTACACTAAAGTACAGGGGAAATACTTGTTAATACGATACAATGAAAAATAATCAAAAAACTTTAATACTTTTCGTTGAAACAAACATCCATACACATGGTTAAGAAAAATGAGGCAACTATCACTACCAATTTCTTTTTGTGTCCTTGCAGAGATAATGTATGCAAACGAGTCTACGTGCTTGTTTACAAGTAGGAGCAGCATACTGTACACAGAGTTTTACACCTTTCTTTTTTCACTTGAAAAAATATTTCAGAGATCATTTTCCATTCGAAAATATCTCTTTTTAACATCTGCATCCTATCTTTTTGTAGAAATAGACCTTAATTTAACCTGTTCAACCCCCATTTAGATGTATTGAACTTTCTTCCAGTCTTTTATTTGTATTAAAAAATGTTGTAATGAGCATCTATTTTTGCACACTTACATAAGTATATTGGTAGGAGAAATTCCTAGAAGAGAAATGTTTTTTCATTAATTCACATATCAACAATATATGATTCAGCCCTGCCCATTACAAAGGCATTATCCCAGAAGATATATTCAAGAATGAATAACTCTAAGAGCATTTAACTGATTAATAGGAAGAGATAAATGTTGAACAAACTCTATCTTTGTGAGAAAATACATCTCCATTTTTCTTTCACTGCTTTTTCTGGTGAGTTCAACCCATTGACATTACCACAGATTGATTTATTCATGATTTCCAAAGTGATTCAATTGATTTGGGGGGTTTACAGATATTTCACAGACTTTCAAATAGGAGAATAAATGTCTGTCACACATGGCAGAATACCATCAGTAGGAATTTGTGAGAAAAAAGAGTAGCTTGAAAAAGATGTTTTCCAAATTTTTTCCATATTTTGTTCAAGACTCATCTCTCATTCACATTACCTTATTGTTTTTTTTTTAATGTTTTATGGGTCCTTTGTGAAATACTGAAGGTTACTGGAGTATGACTTATTTTTGCAAATCAAATGTTTCTTTAAAATTCAACAAATTTTCAATGAGCTTTAATTAGGCAGAGGAGAGGTTCAGAACTCATTTTTAAAACGTACATGATAATTAGGGAACATCAAAGAGTATTGTTACATTCTAAATGGTAAACAACCAACTGTTAATGATTTAACAAATTCCAAATGTGATCCCACAGTACAGAGAACTGAAGCTTGTTTTTTGTAAAGCAAGTGTAGATTAAGCTAATGATTTACTCAGTCCCTCTATTCAAAAAATAGTTCCACCCAAGATTGCATCTATCATTGCAAGAGGCAAAGTTCACAGTTTTGAGGTTAAGAGGGACCTTAGGTAGCATCTCATCCACCAACAGATGAAGACACTGCCTTGATCAATGTATATTTGGTTGCCAACAGGCTGAACTAGAGCACAGTTCTCAATCTAGGTCACTTTCTACTACCTTTTGCTGTATCTGTATTAATTTATGTAAAAGCACTCATACCACTAGTAAGTTTACTGTGGTGTTTTATTTTAAAGTCAAATTTGAAAAATAGTTTATTTTGAGAATCACTGTGATAAGTAATAGGGATACATCATGAATGGGGAGAAGGTTATCTCATTCAGAAGTCCATATTCTGTTGGGAAAAGCACATTCCCATTAGAAAACCTCTAGGTTTAGAATGGGAAACCCTGCTAGTTCTCACTAGCCTGTCTCCCCTGGGTTTGTTAGGAGTTGTGGCACATCTGTTCCATTATGTCGTTGCTGATCTAAAATCTACCACACTTTAATTGCAATTTTAATCCTTTAAACTTGTATTGATCATTACAGTAGGCTTTAAAACATGCCTCTATTACTGTTTCTGATCCTCACAGTAAATTGTGAGGCAGATACTATTATCTCCAATTTCTAATTGTGGAACCCATTGTTAAAAGAGTGTGACAGACAGCCAGTTGTTGAACTGGGACTAGAACCCCAGGCTTCTGGCTTTAGTCCAATGCGTAGGTCATAATATTAATCAATCTAAATTTTTAAAATTCCAAAAATTTAGTTTTCTGGGAATTCTGAGGTCACTTTAGAAGGGAGATTCTTCAGTGGAAGCTTTGGTAACCTAAATATCCAAATTATAGCCTGCTTTCTTGGAAAAGGAAAATAGTAGCGCCCCAAAATTCCATGGAAGTGCTTGTGGCTGTTAGGGAACTGTGAGGAAAGCATTTTGCTAGAAGCGTGAAACCACAATCAGCTTTGAGTTCCTCAGTTTGTTTGTTCCATCCTTGTCATGGGGATAAAGAAACTTGAAAATAAAATATTGCTAAAATGAAATGTGTCTGGAAAGAAGCTTACCAAAATGTTACGTCTCCAAGTAGTTGGATTACAAGTTAATTTTATTTTTTTGTGCATTTTCCATGTTATCTGCAGTAATTATGTACTTTTATAATCAGAAATTATATCATATATATATAATTCCCAGCTTCTTCAAAAAGGAAATAAATTAAAACTTCCTTTAAGTAGATACTTGAATAGATAGATATTTAGAACTGCCCCTGACAAATGAGCATTCTCTTAAAAAAAAATCAGTGTGTGAACAAGCTAAAGAATTTATTCAGGTAGTCTTTCATTCTTACAACGCTTATTGAGCACCTACACTATGCCAGGGATATGGATAAATAGGCATTGAAAATAAAGCACTGAACAAAACATAAGAATTCCTGCCTTCATAGACCCTCCAGTTTAGAGGAAGATAGAAAAATTAAGATGAATATAATAGAAAGTGTTAAATAATGCTAAATGATTAGAAGAAAACTAGATTAGGGAAGAAGAATGGAGCACTTGGGGAGGGGGAATTGGGAATAGGGTATTTAAAGATAAATCACTAAGGAGGTGACCTGAAAGAGGTGAGGAAGTGAGCCAGATAGGTTTCTAGAGGAAGAAAAATCCAGATAGAAAGAGCAGCAAGTGCAAAGGCATGGCACAGATGTATGCTTAGCATGTTGTAGAAACAGCAAGGTGACCAGAGTGTATGAGAAATCATGAGCAACAGGAAAAAGAGTAAGAGAGGCCACCTACAGTAAAGGAATATGATCAGACTTAAGTTTTAGCATCACTTTGGCTGCTATGTTAAAGATAGACCAAAGCAAGCAATGGGAGAAACAGGAAGACCAGACTGGGGGATTGCTGCAATACGTAGGTGAGTAGAGTTGTGTCTTGAACCAGGAGGGTAAGAAGGGAAGTAGTGAGAAGCAGAAAATTTCTGGATATATTTTGAAAGTGAGGCCAATGGAATTTGATTTGCTTATGGGGTTGAATGAAGATTGTAAGGGAAAGAGTCAACAATGACTCAAAGTTTCCAACTGAGCAGCTACAAAATTGGAGTTTTCATTTTCTAATATAAGGAAGACTACAGAAAAGGCAGACTTTGGTGGACAGAATCAGTTCAATTTGAATGTACTAAGTTTGAGGTGTCTATACTCTATTAAAATAGAAATGGTTGACACCTGCATATTCTTTTTTTAAAAAAGATTTATTTATTTATGCATATAAGAACTGGGGTGTAGGCCAGAGGTGTGGGATGGTGAGAAGATTCACCAGAGACAGAGTGGCAGGTATTTCAGCCAGTCCACCTGGATATTCTTATTAAGAGTTCAAGGGAGTGCCTTAAGCTGGAGATATAATGTGAGCATGGGGATGACATGTAAATTCAAGAAGCCAGCTGGCAGCAACAAGAAACAAGTGAGACTAGACAAGAACAGAGAGCAAAGAAATGAGGAAAAACAAGACATATCGTATCTCAAAAGTCATGTGAATAACTAGTTTCAAGAGTGAGGACATCACCAGCTGGTGCTAAGTCAAGTGAACAGACAATGATTATGCTTGAAATTATTTCTTAGAGAATTTTGAGTCATGTTTATTATAGGAATTAACAACCTATACCAACTATAGCAAAAGAAAGGCATTTTAGAGACCATGCTATAATGGAAAGTGAAAGTTTGGAAATATGGGTTTGAGTACCATTTATTCTCTGTGTGTTCTAGGAAAGTAATTTATTTAACCACTTCAGCTCCAGGTCCCACATCTATAAGATAGAAGCAATACTAGTCTCATTCTGTTACTTTGAGGAAAAATGGAAATAAAATCCCTATGATTATACCTAGCAAACAACAGACACTCAACAATTGTTAGTGTCCTCTGTGTTATTAAATGGTGTAGTTATTGGGGTCAGTATAATAGATACATATAGGGGCAGACCTATAATATATTTTGAACTCTGTGAAATTGGTCCATGTAATCCACTTTTCCACTTCCCCGTCTTTCTTATTTCTCAGGTGCCAAATATGTATCCCTTGACAAAGTTTTAACTCTGCTTTGCAAACCCCAAACTGAGAAAAAATGTTAGTGCAACTGGCTCCACATTCTTAATGTCATGAAAGCGAAGAAAGGCTTAGGAACTATACCAGATTAAGGTAGAATAAAGATATTACAAATAAAAACAATACGTGATCCTGGATTGGATCCTGAACTGTTGGAGGAGGAGGGGATGCTATAGGACATAATAGGAACCATTGACAAAACTGCCATTTGAACTATAAATTAGAATGCATATTGCTACTATGTTAATAATGTTAAATGCCCTAAAGTTGATAATTCTGCAATGATGTCTAAGGGATATTCTTGACTTAGGAAATAAGCACTGCATCTTTACAAAGTGACAAATAATTACAAATAATTATATATACACAAAGTGACAAAATGTTAAAAATTGGTTAATCTAGGTAATGGGCATATATAGTATCTCTGGATTATTCTTGCAGGTTTTTTGTAAGTGTGAAATGTTTTCAAAATAGAAAGTTGAAAAATAGTGTTTCTTGGATTATGCTGTTAATTATTTCATGCGAAAAGGTTCTTTTTCAGACAGAGTTTGAAACAATTTTTCATTAATATACATTTTATATATTCTTTTTTACATATTCAAATTTCACAACAACAAAACAATGAAGAATGTTCATATAACTATATTTATATGGAAATTTTTGCTAAGTGAATTTAGAAGTTATAGAACTTCGAACTTTGGTTCTTTGGTTAAAGAAACACCACACACACACCTCATGCATGGCTAATATCTGAAAAGATATAAAAGAAACTTTTTTCTATTTAATTAATTTTTAAAATAATGCGTTCCAATGGAATACTATTCAGCATTCAAAAAAGACAAACACATGCAATTCATAGCAACATGGATGGATCTAGAAGGGATCATGATCAGTGAAATAAGCCAGAAAGAAAGAGAAAATTATCAAATGGTTTCACTTATAACAGGAATATAGGGGAGCCAAATAAAAAGAGACATTCAGCAGGGAAGGAGGGGAGGAGAAGGGCTCAAGAGGGAGGAAGAGGGGAGCAGGTGGGACTATGGTGATGGTTCCACAGGTGAACAGGTGATGGGTAACTTATGGGGACCACACAATAATGTAAAAGATATGAATAACAAAAATAAATTTTAAAAAATAATAATAATGCGTTCCTTTAATTGTGGTAACATTAGGATACTCCTCATCAGTTATTGCCACCATATGGTACCTGGCACCAAATCGCCAATAGTCCACCGCAGTAGTCCTTTGCACTTCCATTGCTCTTTGTTCCTATTCTTTCTCCCCTCCCCCTTTGAATGCTTCAGTTCTGTAGTCACTTTTCAAGAGTCAGCTTTTAAGATTGTCTTTCTGTTTCTCAGTTTGGTCTCTTTATATTCCATACCATCAGTATTTATCTTTCTCCTTCTGACCTATTTCACTTACCATTATCTCCTCTAACTCCATCCATGTTGCTCCAAATGGCATAAGTTAATCCTTTTTGATTTCTGAGTAATATTCCATGATATACATATACCACATCTTCTTTATCCACTCATCTGTTTTGTGGCATTTAGGTTGTTTCTATAGCTTGGCTATTGTAAACAGTGCTGTAATAAACATGGGAGTACAACTTTCCTTTCAAATTCCTGTTTTGTGTTCTTGAGGTAGAATGCTAGGAGTGGAATTGCTAGATCACATGGCAGATCCATTATAAGTCTTTTTTGAAAACTCCATACTGCTTTCCATAGGGATTGGACCAGACTACATTCCCACAACTTGCAATATTTTCTTCTCATACTTCTCTCTAGTTGAGAGTGTTGTTGAATTGATGTGTGTGGTAAATCCTTCCTCAACACTGCTTCAGAAATATAGTTGTATCCTCAGATTGAGCCCCACTTAGTGAAGAAATTACTAATAATATTTTTAAAAGATTTATTTATTTATGCATACAAGCTGGGATGTAGGCCAAACGTGTGGAGTGGTGAGAGGATTCACCACAGAGTGGGGAGCAGAAAGGCAGATCGACTGAAACACACTGCTGAGGGGACCAGTGGGCGAGGCAGGAGAGGTCTGCTGCATCATGTGGGACGCTCCCTGGCTGGGCATCAAACTCATGTTGCAGTGGCTCTGGATAACCTCACAGTGCTGTGCTCAACCCGTTGCGCCACCAGGGAGGCCCTACTACTAATATTTTTTAAGTTATTTGACTTTAGTCGATGATAGCAGAAACCAGGAGCACAGTATACATTCTGATGTGTTCTAAGGAATCTGCTCTGTGCCAGGTACATGCAAAGCCTTGGGATGGAGACGAGTGAAAATGCAGCCTCTAACACTCAGGAGATCTCAGTCCAATCACATGGAGTAACAGTGAATAATGATCATAAAATTGTTTTAGAGCAATTAAACTGCAAATAGAAGTCTTTTTGGAAAAAAAGGCATCACGGGAACAATGGTGAAAAGCAGCAGCTTTAAACTCAGGTCATGATTACTTAATTTCTCCAACCTTATTTTCTCATGATTAAATGGGGACAATAAAATCTATGGCATCGGTTGTGATAATTAAATGAGAAAATGAATACAATGTCCTCTAGTGTATACAAAATAATCCAGTCAATATAATGCCTTTAAATGATAACTTAGGGTCTGATGCTTTTCACTATTCCAGGCGATTTTTATGAAACCAGATGGTTTCCCGACCTTTCCTCATCAGGAGCCACTGGAGCTAAGTTATCTTATTTTGAAGAGCTTTGCTTTCCACAGCTACTGACTCCTTTCCCCTCAAATCCGTAATTTCTGTTCAGTGTTGAAATGATTTGCCAAACCAGATTCTGTCACTTAGGGTTTCCCTTTGCCTATTTTCCTTCAAGGGATGGACCCCAGCCAGGAAAAAAAAGGGTTTTAGAAGTTAGTTAGGAGAGGTTCTGGGGGACGTAGAACATTAAAAGGCAAAAGTATAGGGAAACAGTGACCTTTGTGATCAAGATTGACACACCACATTTGTTAGGGCAATTTTTTTTAACACTGTGCATCAGCATAAAATTCTTCATTGTGGGCCTTCTTGGTGGTGCAGCGGTTGAGCTCTGCACTGTGGAGCTGTCAGCCGCGTGCTATGGGAGTTCGACGCCTGGCCAGGGAGAATCCCACTTGGCGTGGCAGACCTCTCCTGCCTCGCCCGCTGCTCCCCTCAGCAGTGTATTTCTGATCTGCCTGTTCTGCTCCCCACTCTGTGTCTGGTGTACCCTCTCACTGCCCCACGCCTCTGGCCTGTACCCCAGCTTGTATGTATAAGTAAATAAATCTTTTAAAAAAAATTCTCCATTGTTCTTTTTTTCCTGTACCTTTCTTGATATGAGTCCCAAACCTCATATTTTCCCACCTCTTCTTTCCAGCACTTTACAGTGAAACTGATTGGAAAGACAGAGTTTACCTGCCAAATATCAAATTATGAAGTTAAACAGTATGCCAGATTTTCTTTTTAACACCTAAAAGTGCGTTGACTTGTTTCTCTTCCATCTAACTCAATATACAAAAACACTCAATCTCATTCTGAATTCTCACCAGCTAGGGTGGGGAATAATTAAGAAGGATCAAGTTCCTTGATTCTTTGCAGATGTAAATGGTGAGTTATCACAATGTAGGACCAGATATGTCTCCTTTCCTCTGCTTCTCAAATATAAAGAAATTATGTTGCAGTCTCAATCCTGAAGCCAGAACTGGGGGGTGGGGAGTTATCATCTGCAAGTCCCTCCTATGATGCATTCTTTCAGAAAATCCATCCTCCCCACGGAGCTAAGGGTCTCAGCAAACATGGCATCTCTCCCCCATTTATCTCACCCCCACTACCCAGGAATCTATGATAGGGCCATTTTCCTTTTGGAGAGGTGAGAAATTCAAGGAGAATAGTCTGTGGAGTCATGTTTGGAAGGATAGACCCCTGGAGAGTGCTTATGATTTCTGATGAGTAGTGGCTGGGGGCTGCTTTAACTGCAGCACAGCCCACCTGGGGTACAAGTCTGCCTTTACCAGCTTGCCTGCTGAGGCCCTCATGGAACCTCAGTAGGCACAGTAGGGGGGGATGTAATTCCTGGGTTCTCAGAAGGCAACTAAAGCCAACTTCAAACCGTTGGAAAATAATTCAGACTGTTTAACAGTGGGGATCCACCGGTCAAGGCCTATGGATGAATGTCAGCCTCCCTCATTTAGAAATATAAACCCCAGTATCTATTTTGCCAAGTATGTAAGTATATATGAAGACTGGAATCTGTGTCTCTCTAAGACTACTAGATTCAGTTGAATTCATAACTATTTATTGAATGCTTCTGTATATAGTTATACAGCTGTATGTTATAAATACCAGTCTAAAGGATAAAGTCAGAAAGAAAGGAATGTCATAGTTACAGAGTCCCTTCTATGTATCTGCTTTGTTCCTTAAATATTTCTTACAACAACCCTGAGAGGCTTTGGGGTTTAGATTAAAGGTCCAGCCTCAGGTAATGGAGAGTCATACACTGGTCCTTAAATCAGAGAGAAATTTCATCTCGTCTCATTTAAGATTAGACAGTGCACAAGCAAGTAAGAGTGGCTGCATTCTGATAAAAGATTCACGGGCACTGAAATTTGACTTTCATATGATTTTCAAGTCTCACAAAATATTATTTATCTTTTGATTTTTTTTCAACCATTTAAAAATGTAGACATCATTTTGAGCCCATAGTCATTTAAAAACAGTATGGATACATCCATACATGGATGACTACTCAGCAATAAAAACAAACTGTTGATAGATACAACCTAGATGGCTCTCAAATGTGTTACACTAACTGAAGAAAGTCTTTCTCAGAGGACATGTCCTGGATGATTCCATTTATATAGCATTCTCAAAATGACAAAATTACAGAGACAGAGAACAGATTAGTGGTTAAGGGTTTGGGAGGGCTGGAGATAGAAGCATGGGTTGTGAGTACAAATGTGTAGTGTGAGGGAGATCTTTGTGATGATTTAACAGTTCTGTGTCTTGATTGACGTGACAGGTCCATGGATTTGGACATGTGATAAAAGAGCATAGAACAAACGCATATGGTCTTACACCCCCGCCCCCACCACACACAGTTTCAATATGAATTTCCTGTCTTTGATGTTATACTGTAATTATGTAGAATGTATCCACTAGGGGAAGTTGGGTGAAGCATACATGGTGTCTTTCTGTACTATCTTTGCAATTTTATATGAATCTGTAACTATTCAAAGCATAAAAAGTTAAGTTAAAAAGTAAAAAACAAACAATGGTTGGGGTTTGGCTCATGAGCTGTAATTTTTTTCACAACTGGACTAGGAACAAACATTGGTTGTGTATATAACAGAAAAAATTAACATGCATAAATATGTAAGATTATGCAAAACAATAAGGAAATGACAAGCTACCAGTTTTTAAAATGAATTAAGGATGTAAGTTATTCACAAAGAGATATAAATGGCCAATAAGGATATTTAAAATGGTTAAAACATGTTACCTCAATAAAGAAAAAAAATAAGAAAGATGATTAAAATAGTCCAGTGATACAAAAATTACTGACTAGCATTTTCCCACAGTATTGAAAACGTGAAAGATTAATATCAAAGGTCTCCATTATCTATTGTAGAGAAATGGATAGAGTCGTAAAAAAATGGTAAAAGAATAAACTATAGAATAAATTTTGAAAGAAAATTTAGTGGAGTCTATGAAAATTTTAAATAAACATCCCTTTGGTACATTGATTATACTGACAGAATTAGTTTTTTGGATATATGTAAACAGGATCCTAAAAAACATAAGTAAAAGGATATTGAGGTAGTTGTTTATTTTTTAAGCACCTCTATTGAGTGATAATTTATATACCACAAAATTAGCACATTTTAAATATGTAAGACAATGATTTGGAGGGGCTTTATATGAATTATTTTTTTAATAATTGCAAGGCAATGATTTTTAATAAATTCACCGTTTTGTAAGGATTCTTAAAATTCACTCTTAGAACAATCCCTTACCTACTAAAGATTCCTCATTTCTACTTGCAATCATTCTCTGTTCCAATCTCCAGTCCTAGGCAAACACTAACATTTTTCTCTATAGAATTGTCTTTCCTGGATATTTCATATAACTAATCCATTTTTAGTTTTAATTGGATTCAATACTCAACAACACAATATTTCTCACCAATTCTCTAGTATATGCTATGGACCTGATTTAATATCATGCTCAAATTGAGTTTAAAAGCATCCAGAATAGGCCTCCCTGGTGGCGCAGCGGTTGAGCGCTGCGCTGTGGAGCTGTCGGCAGCAGCGA
The DNA here is from genome assembly GCA_004024925.1 of Scalopus aquaticus. Classification (NCBI taxonomy): domain Eukaryota; kingdom Metazoa; phylum Chordata; class Mammalia; order Eulipotyphla; family Talpidae; genus Scalopus; species Scalopus aquaticus. The sequence continues at coordinate 42,691 of PVIJ01004112.1, read as the reverse complement.
CACGAGTTCGACGCCCAGCCAGGGAGAATCCCACATGGTGTGGCAGACCTCTCCTGCCTCGCCCGCTGCTCCCCTCAGCAGTGTATTTCTGATCTGCCTGTTCTGCTCCCCACTCTGTCTCTGGTGAACCCTCTCGCCGCCCCACACCTCTGGCCTGTACCCCAGCTTGTATGTATAAATAAATAAATCTTTAAAAAAAAATAAATAAATAAAAGCATCCAGAATAAAGCCTCAAGAAGAAGGAGATCAAAGGATATTAAATAGCATATAAGAGAAATTGGCATTAACACCTTTGCCGGTACTGTCTTTCTTCAGAATTTGATAAGCAAAATTAATTGAACTTTGTCACAGAGTAATACCATGCAGTTGTTGTACTGTTTCCCATCCATAGGGGATACAAAATTGATCTGTGTATTTTCAAAGCAGGAGGCATTGGTACTTTGACAGAGTTATATTACAGTGACAGTGTTCTCATTATGCCAAATGTCTAATGTACACCTAATGATTGTATTATACACAGAAAGCTGTTATGCGCTGATTACCAACTGCTGTTTATAATCTTTTGAATGCATTTTTCTGTAGCTGAAAAATGATGTAAAAAAGTCAGGAGAGGGAGAAAATGGAAGAGAAAGTGATCCATAAACAATGGGGCTTCATATAGCTCCATGTGGCTGCATCAAGCTTCAAGATGTGTGAGAGTTTCTGACAAGTTTTAGGAGCATGAAAAATGCTAAGGCTTAATAGCAATAAAGCAAATAGTAGCCTCTGATTTCATCTGTCCATGATTGTCAGGGTTATGGTAATATTTGATATCATGAGTCCTTTGCAACTTAGGCCTGGTGGCAACTGCTGAGCCAGCTCTACCCCAACATAAATCACCAGTCACCTTAATCAAGTAGAGATCAAGTTTACTGTGAGAAAACTGCTTATTTAAAAGTTCAGAGCTGTTTTCTATTTGTTATGATCCAATTATATTTTCAAATACTTGAGAGGTTCAAGAGGGAAACAAAAGGACTTGATTCGTTTGAGTAGGGCAGGTATCAGCGCTACCTACAAATTGAAGCAATGATGGATACGAATAATGATAGAAAACAGGGTGTTTCCTAAATTGGACCAGATTCTGAAACTCTGCTATCTTCATTCCATGTGGCATGTAGAAAGCAATCATTTTGGAAGAAAAGTGAGAGAGCAGTAACAATAGAGAAATGTCTTCCCCATGGTAGAATGGGGAAGAATTTGAGAAGAACAAAGGCAACAGAGTAAGAAGAACATTTAAGAAACTAAAATTAGTTCAGCCTGATTAAAGCAGAGTTTGCCAGGAAGAAAGTGGCAAGAGATGAGACTGAAGTGGTAGACAGGAGCCAGTAAGAGATGTTAAGGTCCTGAGAATTTATCCAAGGACAATGGAAAGCTATTAAAACATTCTGAGTAGAAGAGTGGTCTGATAAGCTTTGGATTTTTGCAGGCTCACTTTGGGTGCAGGTGGGAGAATGGTGTTGAGAAGAATGAAGCTGGAGGCAGGGAGAACAGTTAAGAAATTATCAGAAATCCTTAGGAAAGGTGATCATACTACCACAGTGGTATAGGTGGAGAGAAGTTCTTTTCATAGTGGACTCTTGCACTCTTGACTGTACAATAATTTAATGGATGCAGGGGGTGCGGGCAAGAGAGGTATTAAGGATGACTCCTGAGTTTCTGGTTTGGGCAACAAGATGCCCCATGGCACTAGTCATTGAATTAGAGATCAATATGTATTGAGCTGGTTGAAATGTTGTCCATTTTGGATATATTGAACTATTAAAGACAAGGAGGCAAATAAATAAATAATTATAATGAACCTGAAGTTGAAGGAGAGAGACAAGGAAAGAAGTAATGACTCGAGAGTAAGACATTGAAGATACAGGAGTAGATGAAATGAGATGAGACTATGGGGAAACTGGGACCCAGGAGAAGGTGAAACTATCAAAGTATTATTGGGGCTGGAATCACAACTCAGGTCTTTTGACTCTTGGTAAAGTGGTGTTGCCTAAGGACCAGATAGAGAGCAGCCCAGTTTGAGTGACTGAGAGTTCAAACTCAGGAAGCAGAGAGCAGTTTGAATCTCAGCTTTACCACATAAGAAACAAGTATATTAGGCAAGTGACATCGTCTCTTTAATGCCTTATTTATTTATTTATTTAATTTTATTTTTGTATACAAGCTGGGGTGCAGGCCAAAGGTGTGGGGCAGTGAGAGGGTTCACCAGAGACACAGTGGGAGCAGAACAGGCAGATAGAAGGAAACACACTGCTGAGGGGAGCAGCGAGCAAGGCAAGAGAGGTCTGCTGCACCATGTGGGAATCTCCCTGGCAGGGCATCGAGCTTGCGCCACAGCCACTGACAGCGCCACAGTGCTGCGCTCAACCCGCTGTGCCACCAGGGAGGCACTAATGCCTTATTTACCTAAATTATGGTGAGATAATAATCTCAGCCTCATAGGTAAAGGAGATTAAATGAGAAAGCATACTTAGCACCTCTGTCTCAGTGTCTGACATGTAACAGGAAATCAATAATTGGTTGTTCTTACTGTCATGTTCAGTAAATAGGAAGGAAAAGTTTCTTTGAAGATTATTACATTCAGATTATGTTGAAGAATATTGATTTTAATATTAATATAAATTAAGTCACTTTCACTTAAATGCTAGACTTTAATTTACAAAAAATTTCTTATTTTTCCTTTAAATAGTGATTGTAGTACTGGGGATTTGTTGGTCAAAGATCAAACTTTATGTGACAAGAGATGACATTTTGCTTTCTACTTCAGAGTAGCTCAGCCTAAGATGCAAAAAGATACAAGAACCACTTGTAAATTCACACATTTATATTAGGGGCTATTGGTATTTTACATAAAACAATACATTTCTCTATAAAGAATAGAGTACCATATCTGGAAAAGAAAGTATCTATCACATGGGTAGTACTGTTCATAATCTATTTTGAGGAGGAAAGGACTCATATAGAAAGAACATGATAAATATGCTAAGTTTATACAATATGTGCTCAGTGATAAATATTCTAAGCATGTACTTCAATAATTCTCTCATCAGAGCAGACTTGTTACCCCCACCATCAGCAGATACTGATAATTAATCAACTGAAATGAATCTTTACAGAATAAACAAATCTGTTATACATGAATGATGATTATGTCTCTTTCAGTTGTGAAGGCTTTTCATAACTTATTCATGCCAATGTTATGAAGACTTTTCCCTTAGGGAACAAAATCCTCTTTTCGGTGAGATCTCTTTTTAGACTATTCCTGGTGATCAGTGGCATTTCAGCCATATTCAATAGATGTCGATGTGAAGAACATAATGGAGTTCTGGGGTATTACTCCATTTTATGCCCCAGTGGAGAAAGAGTGGACCCCTTAATCTGTTTCATAAACACTCACAATCTTGCTGGCAGAGCCATGATGGTTTTCCCTTTCTACGATCATGGAAGTGAACATGAGTTGTCTTTTATCTAGAGGGAACAGACAGCTCTACCAATCATGGTCTGATAGGCTGCTTTGAAGCTTACTGATGCAGACACTAACTTCTAGTGCTATGGAATATGGAAAGAGAGTAGATTATGTTGGGCAAAAGAGGTCTCAGATTGGTCCTGTAAAAAACAGCTCCATGAATAAAAGGTAAAATAAGAGACTCTAACTCGTTCCTAATACTATCTTCATACTCAAATGAAAGATAATTCTCCACAGGTCTTTTGCATTTTTGAACAGTTTTGTGAACAGAGGCTTTGATGACTTTTTTATTAGGACATTTGCTTAACAGATTTGGAAGCTCCTGGGCATAGAACTGCATTCTTAATGTCTTTTTAAAAGATTCAGGTTCCCTGATCCAGGGCTTCTATCATGGAATGCAATCCATTGCACACAGTTGTCATCTGACCCACTTTTTGTCATTCTTTGAGAGTTGGGACTTGGGTAAACCAAGCTGACATTCTGACTGTTGCTGTTACTCTTTAAGTAGTAACCTGTGCTTTGTCTCTGACCCAGAAGTCTCATGTCTTCTATCAGCATCCATGTGTCTTGTTAACTTGCAAGTAGATTCAAACCTCAGACTGTTACAGTCCTTAACACTCGATTTCAGCATATCTGATATTTAATGAATTATTTTAAATTTTAATGTACCTTAAAAATTTGTCTTCGTGGTTTAGTCATTTAAAAATGAAATTTGAGATAGAGCAAATTGATGTATAGTCAGTGTGATGTATAGTCAGTGCAAAGGAAAGATATTTCAGAAAGTGATATGGAAAGTCAAATTGTCAAAAAATGTTCTAAATCATCTACAGTACAGAAAATTAAAAAAAAAACCACTTGTCTGTATTTTCAGGTAAAATCTCATAGAATGAAAAAAAATAGGTTTTCTGAGAGTCAGACCTAAAACTTCAGGGTGGGAAGAAAACTTAAAAATCAGTTGATTCAATTGACTCCTTCCATTAACAACAACAAAATGCATCTTAGACTAATTCTCATTAACCTTTGCATTTTCCATAATGACTTTTATAAACTTCTTCCACTTTCTTCAGAAATACAGAACAAATTTGATGTACAAAAATATCCATCACATATTACTTGTGACTGATAAAAATGATAAATGACTTAAGTCATCAGAAATTATTAAAGTGTTAGTAAATTATGATGTCATTAGGTAGACGATCATAGTTATGTTTGTCAAGAATAGTTAATGACATGCTAGCATGAAACAGTAAGATGTAAGAACTCTGTCATCCCTGAGGCATAACACATCTTTATAACACATACTCATACACATAAAGAAAAGAACTGGAAAAATTACTTTAAAATAGTTATAGTTGAGTTAGGGGAATAGAGACAATTTTTATTTTTCTTCTTTGTTGACTCTGCATCGTTACAATTACTTATGATCAAACTTTAAACACTTCCTTATCCAATGCAATGAAGGTCCTATAACTAGATAAATAATTTATACTAAGATCCAATCTTTATTTAATACACTATGGGGCTCATTTTATCATTTCTCCTGTCCATTTATAACTTTCTTCAGTAGTGAGAAACTACAATATGCAATGCAGTTTTGAAAGGTCAGGTAATAGAACCTTACCTAGTTCCTTGGACTCCGACACTGCCCTGCTCCTCCTACCCATTCATCATACATTATCTTTATGTGAAGTCGTGTATTTAAAAAAATCCCTAGAACTTTTACCTCTAGTAACTCCAGCTAGTGTCTTGTCATTGTGGAAGTCTTCTTAGCTTGCTATCTAATGTTTAAGCTGAGTCCAAATTAAGGACACATTAGGCTAATTGACTTCTTTTTTTTTTTTTGGTACCTTACTATTTTTTTAATAGATATTTATTTTTGTTATTCGTATCTTTTACATTATTGTGTGTTCCCCATAAGTTACCCACCACCTGTTCACCCGTGGAGCCATCACCATAGTCCTCCGTGCTCCCCTCTTCCCCCCTCTTGAGCCCTCCCCCTCCCCTCCTTCCCTGCTGAATGTCGCTTTCTTATTTGGCTCCCCTATATTCCTGTTATAAG